>DWEJ01000296.1:0-18128 GCA_018245835.1 Mysoria sejanus stolli | reverse complement strand
CCGGGTTCAAATCCCTGGCGCGCACCTCTTAAAAATGTGCGTTTTAAGTTTAAATGTCACTTGCTATTACGGTGAAGGAAAACATCGCGAGGAAACCTGCATACTTTGGAGTTCAAAAAAAAATTCTAAGAGGTGTGAAGTCTAGAAACCCTCACTTGGCCAGCGTGACAGATTATGGCCTTAACCTTCTCATTCTGATAAAAGATCCATGTTCGAACAGTGGAACGATAGAAGGGTCGATATCGAATACAAAAGAAAAGTTTCGTTTCCTTTCTTCAAGATGTATGTGTACATACTTGAATTAGACTGATAACGGTAATAAAAATAACTGACGTTTACTGAAAAATACTGACAAAACGACAAATCACATATAAAACTATTAACAGTACAGCAATATATTTATCAGTCTGATTATAGCAATATTGTTGACGAATAGATGATATATTATGCAACAAAAGAAATCTAGAATCATTTCATTATATACATGTATTTATTCCTTACATTTTTTTCTTGTCTGTTTGCAAAATTAAATAACTGAGCAAAGCGAGCCCGTGTCTTAATGTAACGAAGACTGATTTAACAGGGGTGCTGTTCGCACGTTTACTAATTAATGCAGTGAAAAGTTGTAGCGAGTGTGTAGTTCATACATTGAATTTAATATTTTTTTGATTACGTAAACACGAAGACAACGTTATTACATTTCCGCATGTACTGTTATTATCACAAGATTTTTAATTTTGGAATGTTTTTGTTATATTTGATAATTTAAATAAAAATATTTGCAATTGACAACATATTAAAAAAGATTTTTTTTGACACATTACTTGTTTCCCTGTCTGTAGTAAATGTTATATTTGACAGCAATACGAAAATGCTGGGAATAATACATTATGCATATTCAATTCTTTATAAGTTTGCTTACAAGTGATTGTTGTCATCACCATTGCCAGGTTATTTAAGTCCACTGCTAGACATAGGCTTCTCTTGAGGGCTTATACCCATGATCTTCATGCTGAGTCTATGGGTTGGGGATCGCAGAGCATACATAGCTTCTCGCACTGCTTACGCTGCTGACCATAGACAGCCATACATTTAGCTGTACTTAGGCAGGACGCGCCAAGCCGCGATCTGCCAGCGTCGAGTTTAGTCACCCTGTATCTCGGAATGGAGCCGGGGAATATATTCTTACTCCGCCTCTATACGGAACCTTATTGTATATACAAATTACTTCATTATTAAGAAATGGTTTAAAGTCGATGACGCGGAAACCTTTAACGTGTTAACACATAACTCTATCGCTTGTTTGATACTCAATATGTTGTATTTTTCATATTCTTCCTTATTGAAATGGTTGTATTGTCAGTAATATCTACATTTTATAAGTGACATGCAAACATGTTTTTAAAATTTTTTGTTCATAAAATCTTCGAATTTAAACGAACCAGTAAGTGACGTAGCCTTTTTAGCACATAGCGCAGCTTGTATAAAATACGCTTACTCACTCACTTGCATACTGAGTCATTTTTCCCAAAACTCCGTAGAGTGTGCTACTACCTACATACCATATATAAAAGTTCCAAGTGAAACAACTATTAATCGTACATATTTCATGTAAATTTCGTTACATGAGGTTGAGGTTGAGGTTACAAATGATACTTACAATTTATTATAAGATACCAATATGTAAACGTTCAGCAATATATGTAGGTACTCGTATGTGTACTTTGGTTAGATTATTGTATTATGTATTGTTGGATACTAAAAACGATTTTATTTAGTACTATCACTATGCACTGTTGGACATAAAGTCCTCCCAATCAGAGCTCTCTTGTGCAATGTTATGGATTTTTTTCTATAATCTATATAATGATCATGAAGTTAAGGTCATCGCAAGCCCAGCTTCGCATATGTTGCTGCCCGCAAGTGGCCAGGAAATATAGCTACGGCTATGTTGTCTAATCAAGTTGTATAACAAATATGTACGACGTTTTATCCATTTACAAGTAGACAGTCCTGTGCTTATAATGGTGAAGTTACTTAATGTCTAGTGACAATATAATTAGTGTTAGCTTTCTATAAAAATACTTATTAACTTTAGTACTTATAACTAAATTAGATTGTTTTATAGTGGCTCTATGTCTGGAATTGTGCCCGGTGCATACCAATAGGCTCACCACCTATTCCAGTGATACGTGAACGTAACTGGTGAAACGTGGGAGTGTACTACATTCCTCTGCTACCTCTTCAGGTATTTCAGGCAAAAACGATTACATACAAACGCATAAGATAATTATAGGACTCACGTAATATTAATATAATTGTGTAAAGCCAATTTGCACTAGACACGGCATAGGGTCAGGGGCGGCGTAGCGGCTATCGTAGCAACAGTTGCGCCATAGTTACCTACGACCCGCAGTTATCAGCAACGACGATCGTCGGAGCTGCGGGATATCTTAGAATATCTAAACCTTTCTTTGAGACGAATGTTTGAATGTTCATATGAAATCGAAGTTAATATAATTTGGTACATTATGTTACGGCATGGCATGGTCATATGGGTTTAATTAAAAAAGCTGTTATTATAATAGCTTTATACTTAATAAAATGGCGCAGCGATTCTAAATGTTATACGATATATAAATGAATAGTGCTGCATTTCAACCAATTCGGGTCGTATTGTCAGAAATGCATGGGTTTTATGAGAAGCTGAGGTGGTGGCGCGCCATGCGCACATCGTGAGTTGACAATGAAAGTCTGCGTCGCGTTTCTCGCTTGCGATAGTTCGACGGAATAAGGCCAGCTGCGTTCAACGGCCCCGATCGCACCGCGCCGGCCGCGACGCTCTCGCTGACGGACGCACTATTATCTTAGACAGCGTTATGATCTGATATCGTAATATGCACGATTCGTAACTTCTGGTTTTTGATTATACTACATAGCGAAATTTCGAAACTTCATTCGCAGTAATACCTTATTAGGATGGGCTTACTGCTAAATTATGGTGTTTGTCTAAACAGGCGTTAATGCAGTTGCTAGTACTTTACGTGGCTGGTTAATTTACTGTAAATAAATAACATTCTATTACTGGAATCGTGTAGTAATTAATATATTCAGAAGGCCTAATACTTATACAGATTCACTAGTTCCCACTAGTGGAGATCAGAGGTAGTTGCCAAATTAATACACACGTAACTTAAAAAATCTTGTAACAGTGTAATTGTTGCTTATAAAATTATTTTTAATCTCAAACTAGTTTACTGAAGGAAGTAATTAAGATAGCGAACGTTGTTGATTAATATAAGTATATAAAAAATCATTTTGCACTAATTAGAACAGTCACACACACATTCAATTGTGTTATTAAGCTGAAGGTGTGATAATTCAAAGAACCCACCGCGGCGTTGGTAGAAAGTAATAACGGTGTAAAAATATACATATGACCGAAAACTGCGCAGCGTCAGCGCGCGGCCATGATTCACGAAAGTTCGGCAATCGCTAGTGACATAATAAACAAAATTAACATAATTCCACTTACTTAAGTTAAAACCCCATTCTCTTTTCCTTTACTCTTACTCACGTCGATCATTATGCGGGGCATTGGTAAATCCGAGAAGTTCGCGAACCAAACGGTAACTAAGTTAGGGCTGTATTTGTACGTCGCGCACGTCCACCTATTCGTATTTAAGTGATTGCAGTTATGTTACTCCCCTGCGCGCAAAATTATATATTATTTCAGTTTTAAAGAAAGATTTTGTATTCCGAAAAGATCTGAAGATAATCTTTTAATGATTACAAACGACTGGTTAAAATCAATGCTCGATAGAAAAATGCAGAATCGAATCGAAAATGATGCAGGAGGCCTTCAGTCGTTAAAATAACTTTAGTATAATTAGATATACATACTTAATAACATGTATATAAATAACAGTTATCTTCTTAAAAGGAAATGTTAAATATTAGATTTAAAGACTTAAAAGGCTTACTAGTGTACATAGTTTTAGTTTATTAATAAATCCCAATCTACCGGAGGCATATTGTTAACATTGTCTTATGCAATAAGACTTGGGTTTCGTCTACTTTTGGATAGGGCTAAGGACGTACTCTACCACGGCGGACACCTACGGATTGTCAGACTTCACATGCCTTAAAGAACCTTCCAGAGAACTCGCAGGCAAATTTACCTTCATTGTTTTCCTTTACCGTTACCACGACTACTTCTAAACCTTAAAACTATATAAGTAATGGTGACGGCGGCTATTATATAGAAAGGAACAACGATAATAGGCCATACTATGAAAACACTTGTATAAGTACTAAGTATAAAATCAGCGTACTGATTGGGAGCGTGATCTTCGATGAGCGTACATTTGAACGATATGTGGCAACCAGATTCCGGTAATGTAACAGCCGCGTTGCCTGTAAGAATTCTGCTGAAGGTTCGTTGAACTTTTGCGAGTGCAGAACGCAGCAGCAGGGTGGGGGAGCCTCACTAGGTCACACCCGGCCGTCGGCACACTTACCTTGACTCGACGCACTCCGCGCCGACGGTGTGTGCTCTAACGCCAACGTCGCATAGAAAACTATGCAACACCCTCCAAGTTGGTTTCTAGCAATTACCTTTAATATAAGTAATGTAACGCCAACGTTCCCAGTATTATAATTTTTAAGTGAAACAAAGCAAGTACAGTATTAAAATTATCTTTCGCCCTGTGGCAATATGAATGCAGTTTTGATTTCAAAATATTCTATTCTATTTTTAAATGTTCGTAGCTACACATACGCAATTTAAAATTTACTGTTTCATAAGTATTATTTCAGTAGGCAGTTGTCATACATATTAGTCATTTTTTATCGTTATATCTAACATAGTAACACAGTTTATAAAAATGAGACTTCAAGTCTGTAATCCCCGAAGAGACAGACAGAGGAATGTAGTACACTCCCACATTTTACCAGTTACGTTTACGTTCCAATATGGAATAGGAGATGAATTCCTACAAGAAAAACTATTATCGTGATGTTACATTAAGAAATGTCATCATACTTTTTATCGTAACTGAAAATAAAACAACATTAGCTTAAATAAAATGTATATTATACTAAGAGGAAAACCTTGTACAGTATCTTGCCGGCACGTGTATTTAACACAATGATGACCTGATGCCCTCGTACATGTGGACAAAAATGAATATTAACCTACGACGTAAGGTGTAGGTATACAAGATACAGATATTACAGAGGTCCCCATAACAAATGGTTATGCTTACGTCATAAGAGTCGTATACTCACTTATAATACCCACTTATTTCAGATTACAACCGTCACGTAACGCTTTTAAACTGATAAGATTTTAGATTCATATGAAAACATTGTTTTCGATATTTTCTACTACGTATTTTTGATCGAAACGTATGCAGCTATACCAGTAAACTTCAAACTGTACTTAAAAGGGTCTTTTAACAAAAAAGCTTGATATGACTACTCGTTGGTTTTGTTGGTTGCAAACGCGACTGTCGATCAAGAGGTCCTGGGTTCACACCCCGGGTTGAACACTATTGTATTTTTCTAATATAAATTATCTAGTAGTGACTCGGAGTCTAGTCTATGGCTATGGCTATACATTCACCATCTAATCCATAGTGGGATGTAAATGTAACTGGTGAAACGTGGGAGTGAAACGTGGGACTGCTTTGGCCATCTTTTCAGGGTTTACAGGTGTAATGTGTAGTTAGTTGCTTATACGCTAATGTAGGATCAAAAATAAAACAATTGTAATGCACTCACCAATTCACTTCCAGTAGACATTGAATGTATAACCATACAATGGTGTCAACAATACTACAACAATACAAAAACACAAATTATTATTTGGTCAAAAAAATCAAACTTAAATAATTATGCGTCGGGAAAGACTGCCTATCAAACCGTAGGCTTTGTTTATCTTTAATTTTAATAATTAGAAATTGAACGGTGCAGTCATAGGGAAGTTCTTCTGACACTCTTGCTTAGTCTGCCCCTGCGGTTCAGATGAAGATAATGCGTTACCTCATAGATACAATGAAATAACAATGACCATAGGTGTTGTGTCCTCTCGTCATTAGTCTCACACTGTATGTCTTAAGAATCAGATTGAAGCTGAACTGCAGTAACTAAACACCAAAAGTTGTAAGGAAACCCACAAGAGCGTTCGTAAATCCTCCTTAAAGTGCAGTCTGATTTTGTAAAGGTCTTTTGGTTTGTGGAAAACGCATTAAATTTTGTTGAACATGTCCTCCACAAATTTTTGAACGCCGTCTAAAACTAAACCAAAGTTCTGTGGATTGTACACTTGTTCAAGAAACAGATTTTTACATCATTGTATTATTTTTTTCCTTATTATTCCTAAAACTTGATATTGAGACTGATAAGTTAAGTAGCAGTATATAATTCCGGGATCACGTATGTGTTATTAAAATCTTCGTTAATTTGTTTACTTCAGCTTACCTCTTCGGGGATTACAGGCGCAATGTTACGTTATAATTTGTTTACGTTACATAAGTTTTTTAGTGTCGAAGAAATATAAATAAAAAAGTAACTTAACGCCTGTAATCCGAAATAATGCGAAATATAATAGCTGTGTATAACCCGAATATGAATGGTACTTATTTAGAAAATTTTGCTTCCTGCAAGTTAAGTCTGTAGTGAGAAGGAAAAGGATGGGCCTGATTACAAACCCTGAGGAACACCTGGTTCGAGTAGGTTGGTGTAGGAGTGTCTCTTGCCGTCATACTTACACGTATTATCTGTAACCAGTGTTTGTTGTATATTCGTATAATTAGGCTAAGTTTTCTTCCATTTTAACTGATAATACTTTCATAAATACTTTTTGGTAAGTCATTTTTGGCAAGTCCGTAATAATCAAAATTTAGTGTGTCATTTATTTGAGTGGCAAAGATGTAGATAGGTTTAACCAACGTTTGTTCCAGTAAGGATCGTGCTTGTTTCAATGGACTTATTAAGTATCTTTGTTGCACTAATGAAAATAACATCAATCAACTAAAGTTAATTTTATTACATCTATGTTAACGTTATCAAGATCTTGTTGTCTTACTCTCAATGCTATTTACAATATTTTCAACTTAAGGTTTCCGTTTTACCTTTTTGTTGTAAGACATCACTTTCATGAAAATTTTTAAAATTTATTCTGTTCAGTATTTCAATAATTTTTAAATAATATATTAAATAAATATTATTTTGTAAATAAATATAAATTATTAATGTAAGTAAATACGTGTATATTATTGATGCTGGGTACACCTTGTTTATATATTTTTATTTTTTTCTTCACATTTTTTTGTTTCGCATCATTATTTTCTTTTGTCCAGAAATAATAAAAAGATGTAATAACAAGTAAGCAAATACATGTAGGTAATAAAGCATTGTGTTTATATTTTTTTTCATTTATCAAATAAAACAAAGCTTCATAATTTTTTTTAATTGAAATTCTAATATATGAAATGCCGCGATGGCGTTTTAAGTATTTGATTCGATTTGACGGTAGAGCTATGATTCTATTAAAAATGCAAATAGCAACCGATGCAATGTAGACTTGAAGCAAGTTTTTGTGTCCCATCCGGGTGATCGAACTCTGCAGTATCTACGAATTCGTCGTACACATAGACCGTGCCGGTATTACATTAGAGTATAGTCTGTACAAATAAATATCTATATTACTTCTTAGCATGACGTTGATTTGTCAATTACTTTGGCAATATTACAAGGTCAATATTGTGGTCGATATACAATTTAGGTTACTCTTCGATTTATTCAGTATTATCTTTGTCGCTCCTATTGTGTAGGTACCTTAAAGATATGATATATAATTTTGTCATAGGCTTGTTGTGTAGATGGGCTGATGAAAACAATTTAATAAATATAACAATTTAAACAATTTGATAAAAATGTTAAATTAAGGTCATTTCGATAAAAAATAGTAAACTATTATTTCAATATCGTAACCAGGAACATACATTACAAAAAAAAACTTCTCATAATTCAAATGTGGTAAATTTTACATATTTACGCTTAGAATTGATTTATTCCTGTTCAAATTCTCAAGCGTTCGGTTTAACAAATGCATAAAAACCTTGTCTCCATGCGGGTTACAGACTTGCTATCTACACCTTTCCGACCAAACGATGTTTAATCGTGTTTCGTTTGTTTCCAAACGAAAATAATTTCAATGCAGTTAAATTAAACTAAACAATAATCAAACATGTTGTCTTCAGTGAATATATTTACATCATACATACACTTAAATTTATGACCATGTGATTGCGGGCAATCAAGTATCGTCAGTTTGTGTTATAATTTGGCTAATAGCAGCCATTCGCATCGTTCGCCTCTAAAACGAGTTCAACGCTCGTCAACTCAACCAGCTAGTCTCACGACTCTTTGCACAATAGCGCTTTTTGTGGTCTCGCTTTTGGTCATGACATCATCTCCCCATAGATGTAACAAGTAAATAAGTAGTGTATAATATCTACGGACAAAGAAATTTTATATATCTATAGAAGTTCACGAGAAACAAAACAGTTTAAAATCAATTGGACTTCATCACGTATCGATACTTTCTTCATTTCAGTGATAAAGGCGTCTGTTTAAGGATCTATTACCAAAAAGAGGTAAGGGATGTCAAGTGACGTTTAAATTTATTGTTTTTGAAAGGAAAGGCAATAGTGATGCTGACTGGTGGATGTGAATATCTCACCATCTATAGAAATTCATTAGTTGTTTCTGTGTATCCAACTTCCCCTACTGCTATAAATATTCTATGTGGATACTTAGATGTGGTTTATTTAATGAAAATATTGACATTCTTTCATGGTACTTATTCCTCATCAGTCGATCTCGTAGCTTTATTCATAAGCTTTTATCGCTCTCTTGTTCTTCTATCGAAAGAAATTAAAGAATAAGTATCTCTTACACATACTCGTATATTAAATCTACAGAGGTACAGAGTTCTTGCAACGCTAACGTTCAGATATTCATATATCTTCTAAAGCACGTCGCGTTAACAATTCCAAAGAGATTTCAAGTAGGTGTACAAGCATTTCCTGTGACAATTAACTGAGTTTCAGTTCTTTAGAAAAAAAGAGAGCAGCCTATATAAATACAAATTTATAGAGAAAATTTATATCCTACTCTATGTTTTCTTTTCGGGGTATTTAAACACTTGACTAATTCTTTTAAGTTAATTTACAATCAAAATTTTGTGATACATAATATGATAAGTTACTATTAAAAATCGCTAAAAAAAATGTTTCGTAGTAACGTAGTTCGTACTAACGTAGTTTTGTATGTTAAAATTCTAAGCGCAGTTAACCATCTGCAAAATTTTGAATATATTTGTAACAGCTCGTTGTAATTTTATTGAAAAATTATACATACATACATTCATATCTTCACGCCGGGTCTCTCACGGGGTAAAGAGCACGAAAATATTATAATATACAATTATCCATTCTACTTGTTTCCCAGTGTAAATAAACTTTATGTTCTATATGAATAAATTTCCCTAATAAGATGCATGTCTATAAAACTTCAGAGGTCAGTTAGCAAGCACGTACGGTTTGATTTTATCAACAATCCAATGAGATGTTTCATATCACAGAAATAATTTACTTCTCGATATAGGAAAACTATTCTCTACGTTATTCCTTGGCGTGGATTTCAGCGTCAAATAAACTTGATTAATGCGGGTGTTGCAAAAACTTAAGGAATAAATTGGTGAAGGCTCCGAGGCGGTGGCCCGGACGGTTACGTAAGTTCGTCTATCTTCAAGGTCGAGGACGTTGCTCCCAAATCGCTGATCGCGTCCTCGCGTCCTGCCGCCCGAAGGGGCACTTCACCGGCTAGTTTGGACGTTCATTTCTTTTTTTATCTAACACATAATTATACATGTACACTTTTTCAAGTTCCTACTCCACGCCACAAAAAAAAGGCGAAAGAAACGTCGGACTTCAGTTTATCCTTCTACATTCTTAATGTAGAGCCGACATAAAGCTCAATTATTTATAAATTAAGTTTACGTTTTGTTTCGTATATTCACTTATGGTAATAATGTTATGTGAGAAATTAAGAACTTCTCTCCGTTTTCCTAGCTCCGTTGTATCTTCAAGCGTTTTTTTAGTATATTACCTACATATATACATATGATATGTACATATAATAAAATGTCATTATGAACATTTAATAATTACCGTCAACCAAATTAGCTTAGTCTTCCGAGTCATATCATAAGTATGTTATGGATATGAAATTTCGGATAAGGATACGAATACGGATATAGAAATAATTATAATATCGGATTCGGATATGGATACGGATACGGATATGAAATTATTTCGAATTATCCGATAGTTTCGGATAGTTTCGGTTATGGATATTAATACTTGTCATACATAACGTGTCTCATTTAGAATTTGTCATTATCCGAAATTAACTGAAACTTTTATATCCGATGCGGTTACGGTTACGGATATATTTTTAAATTGGATTTCCGATAATTTCGGTTACGGTTACGGAGCTCCTTAACATCTTTACTAATTAGAGATTGTAAGGGTTGGCACAAGGTACGCTAATACTTAAGTATATGTAACAAAATATTCAAGATATAAAGTTAACAGAAAAATTTTATGTAAAAAATTTGAATTTTGTGAGTATAGCTCATAAAATTAATATATACTATAAAGTTAATAACAGCATTGAATTAGGAAGTGTGAGTAACTGAATTTGTATATTTATTGAAATACACACTTTTGTGCGATTTATTGTCTATGAATTTTTATAACACAATAAGTAATTCATATTAAAAGATTATCCAGACGATAATATATATTATTATATTATACTATATACTATTTATACTATACTATTTATACTATACTATTTATACTATACTATTTATACTATACTATCCATACTAATATTATAAATTCGAAAATAACTCTGTCTGTCTGTCTGTTACGCTTGCATGCTTAAACTATTGATAAAATTTGGCATAAATAAGACGTTGAGAAAGGACAAAGGCTACTTTTTACCGCGGAAAAGTATCTCATTCCCACGAGAAACAAAGTTAATCGGAATAAAGCGTAGTGTACACGAAAATGTCGTGTACTACTACGATTGTTGAAGGTAACCGAATGTGGAACATTCAACAAGAATCTACTAGCGCCACCTAGCGCTGTGACCTAGAAATGTTACACCTAGAGAGTCGGTCGACGACGACACGACGTGGCACGTTTAGTTTCATGTTATTCTTTGGGTTTAAGCTTATTTTAAGAGGTATAATAAAACATAGTCATAAGTTTATATAGGGTCGCTCATAAATACAGTTGGGTAAGTAAATAAAGCATGTACACGTAAGCAGGATATGTCGAGCTGGCGTCCGCGTTGCGCCCTTCGGCTCTCACCCCCAGCTCGCCTGCTCATATTTTTTGTCTAGGTATTCAATTTTTTTTCTCTGTGGAGCAAGGTACAAGCTACTTTTCATCCTAGAATTCTCACGAGGTCTGTATTTACGCGGGAAAAACTTTGTAACACACTGATTTCCACGCGGGTGAAGCCGCGAGCACCTCTAGTATTACATATTTTAACAAATTGAATACGTCTTAATTCATATTTCAGTATGCTTTATTAATATGTCACTTAAAGCCTGCTACATATTTAACGTAACAAACGGGGAAACAAGCCACTTGAAGGGAATTGATTCCATGGACATGTATGATACATTATACAACACACGAAGAATGGCCAATGCGTTGTAGGCAATTTAACAAACTAACTTCTCTCGGAATACTTGTGTTTGTAATTTTAACAAGCGGATTACGAAATTGCTACTGATTCAGGCACAAACGGTGTAAGTCATTCCTGTCGCGTGCTAACCGGAGGGCATTTTAACCACAATCAAGATCTGAACACTAAAGTTAACGGCCCGCTGCGCGCCGATCGGAGAAACGAGGTCCTCGCCGACCCTTTTACTTACTAACGCCCTTATTATAAGCCCTTTAGGCGGGTAACAAAATATTTCTTAGAAAAGAGCGTCAAGGCCGGAGCATTGGCCTCACAAGCGCTAAATCTTTAATACAAAAGGAAAAATTGTGATTGAACGAGAATACAATATAAAAAGATTTGGGTATAATAAATATATGAAAAGTATTGACACGGATTAAACGCAGTGTGTATAACGATGTATACCAATATGTACGATATAGATATATCATCACGCCAGGTTCCTTTAGTGATAGACAGAGAGCACAAAGTGCCAAATATCTCTATCCTTACAGACTTGTCGTACTTCCTGTACGGGTTTAGAGACTCTGTCCCCTCCCCGCCAGCATCTCACCTATTTTATCAAGATAATAGATTCTTGGCCAGCCCCGTTGGCTGCGTGCATATATTATTAATAACATACAAATATGATAACGTTCACAAAGAGAAGTGGTCCTGGTCATATTTTGAGGGTTAGTGGCTTGCCTTACAGTTCCCCACCATTGGCAGCGTGTTATTGCTTTCCATGCGCAATCGTTGACAGTTCCACTCAGGGCCGATTTTATTTGATCTGTCCACCTCATGGGCGCCCTGCCTCTAGCACGCATACCCTCAACACGGCCCTGCACCACGGCCCTGCACCACGGCCCTGCACCACCAGGCGTGAGAAGGTGAGAGTGCGAAATTGCACTATATAACGATGTCTATCATTAATTCTAAATATTACGAAATCAACTGTAATACAAATAATGACTCAGTCGATTTTTCGGACGGATTTTTTGCCGCATAATGAAACTATAATAAGCCCAAGGCGATTGGTTAGGAACGTTCAATGGTGGCTCGAGAAATGACTGATAATGAAGTTCATACATACAGCACTTTTCGACTTAGACAATCAGCCAGTGTAAACTATGTAGGTACATATATTAAGCAACGAAGTATCCTAAGATTCGTCACAGTACATTCACCGGCGAATGAAGGCTTTTTAAAATCCAATTTCGGGCCGCAAAATGTAAATACTTACTCAAGGAGGTAATTTATTTAAGCAAATTGCCCTGATCTACATTTTTGTTAAGGCTACTGAATAAAATTTTAAGTTTCATAAAATGCAAAAACATTATTTAGTTTATTCCATATGGTTACTAAAACCTTTTCGAAATACTTATTAATGTCAACAGCGCTATCGCTTGTGACTAAAACAGCAATAAGCATACTGAATGAAACATTCAGAATCCCTATTTCTACAAATTTACACTGCTAACGCTTATGAATTAAACGTAAACGTACGGGATGAAAAATTCGCAACCCTTCAATTAATCCACACCGCTATCGCTAGTGACTTGGTACCTTCCTTTAGGTGAGTGAATAAAAGATGCAGAAAAGATTTGTCATAAGTTCAAAGCAGCTAAGAACGAAAAAGGGCTAAGGAGAGTTTAGAAAGAGACGAGAGATATGTCACAAATGCTTACTGCGCGACATTGTTGACATCCAGGCCGGTGTCTTTCGAGCATCGCAGACATGCCCTAGAGAAAACATTGAAAGGTCTCGACGCCTCGTTGCACACTTTAAATGTATGCAAGTTACGTGTAGCATAATTACTTTGCTGCACTAAGCAAATGATTAATATGAAAAAAACATAACATAATAGCTTTTCGTGTGTCTATATACGTTGTGTTATTATTATCGGTGCGGTACCGTCCACTGCTGGACAAACACCTTTCTATTATAATAGCACTCCAGTGAACTCGATCTTCAGCTCTTCGTTTATAGCCATTGCTAGGCACTTCGCATACATAGTCAAAACATAATAAAATAAAAAATCGGCTTAACTTACCTTTATTATTTACTGACAACTAGATAAAGGCTAATGATTTCATAATGATATATTATAGTTACATCGTTAATATTCATACGTCAAATTAGTTGGAAGCAGTTGAACATTTTTATAATACCATTTGTTCCGGGAGGTGCTGAGAGCCGAACCTATCTCCACCCCTCGTCCCACTACTCCCCTCTCCACCGCCCGTCTTAACATGTCCTCTCCACCGCCCGTCTTAACATGTCCTCTCCACTAAGTATTCGCTCTGTTTTGGATGCGGTAAAACTTCCAAGTAAGTTTCGCTTGCGTCCTCACGAACGTCCTCACTCACGAACTCATTTAGCTCTTAACTTCTATCTATGGTATGGTAAAATTAAACTTTGCCGCCGCACACGTCCTGTCCTGGGCTCACAAAATGATGTTACTTACAGATATTAACACTAGATGAGGTAGTTCAACCTGCACATACTCGTTTTGGTTAAACATGTGCGGCAATCACACAGGCAGCAATATTAGCTCCTAATTGCTAGTCTTCACATAAAATCATAAAGAAAACATGAATTATAATATAGCAACGCTTCACTTTAAGGTTATTTTTGCACTCGATACTCGTACTCGTATCTACCCTGCAAGGGATCTAGCGTGATGATATAACATTTGTGATAATAATATAAACGAAAGGTATACAATGAACATAAAAAACATACATACACAAGAACTTGAGTAGGTATTTCAAATACATTCTGTGCAGATAGTGAACGAACTCGAGAGCACTCGTTCCTCCATTTCATTCGTTCATTAATTGTAGTGTTTTCGCGCGCACAAGTTGTTTTACGAATACAATATTACATCTACAAACATCATTATGATCATCATCAAAAGCAGCCCTTATATCGTCCCTCTGGTAAATACGAAATATTCTATAAGACGTGGTTAATCTGCCAACCCGCACTGCGCCAGCGTTGCTGGCTATAACTTTGACCGTTCTCATTCTGAGACCAAATGTAATACGTTATTGTTGTAACAATAAAAAAATATACACAATAATAACATAGAATTTAACAGTTTCATACTATTTCTCAAATATGGCTTTAATATTTTAAGTTCACAGCACTTGGATGCAAGCAAGCTGGATTACAGGATTGCTCTTTTTAAAATTGCTTTTGATTAGTTGTTAAGTTTCTAACGATATGCGGATCAACTTTTTTAAATCGTTCAACTTGCCACGTTCGAAGGATCTTAAAGTTATCTTAAGATTCATCCAGTCGTTTCAATAAGACTTTCAACAATACAATATTCAATACATATTCTTTATATAAATATTTGATATACAATACAATATTCTTTATTGTACATCATTCTACAACAACAAAGAATACATTTCACAAAAAAAATTGTATGGAGCAATGGACGGCCTTATTGTACTCTAAAACTTGTACAACTTGTACTCTTAAGAAAGCGATTATGGTAGAAAGAGGACGTTGAATTTTTTTTCCTATTCAAACGTAACTTCACGCCTATAATCCCCGAAGGGGTAGGCAGAGGTATGCAGAACACTGCCACGATTCACCAGTTACGTATACGGCCCACTATGGAATAGGTGGTGAGCCTATTGCCGTGCATCGGGCACATATCCAGACTCCGAACCACTACTAGAAAATCTGAATTAGAAAATTTTGTAGTGTTCGACCCGGGATTCGAACCCAGGACCTCCCGATCGGCAGTCGCACCTGCAACAAACACGACCAACGAAGCAGTCTATAAGTATGTACAATGGACAAAAAACCATTTTTGAGCAACAAATATTAAAAATCGAATTGAATCGATACCAAGTAAAAATCTGTATTTGGTTAACAAGTTGTCACACTAGATGAGTCATCATATCGAAACCACAATTTTTCATATTGTTAGGGAGTGATTATTCACACAATTAAAGTTTTAAAGTTTGTTGTATTGTCTGGGTTGTGTTAGTCGCAAGCATAACTGCCAATAGAGTGATGATCGATACCCTATTTTCAGTTTGTCTGTGGCAAGTAAATCAATGTGAATATGTGGGTGTACAGCGGAGGAACCTGTCGCGCCGTATCCTGCGAGGGACACTGATTCAGTCAATAATGATGCAAACACAGATATAACAAACTGTTGTATTGTATGTACTGATCTGTCAATATCATCCGCAGACATTATATTTTAGATCTCATGTGAAAAAAAAGGTTAAATATGTTTGACAATATTCTTAGTGTCCAAAATATTTGTTCAGTTTCCTAAATAATGAAAAACTAAATTTTAACAAAATTTAATTAATTACTATAAGTGATTGAAATAAGCTTGGAATGGAAACAATAGCTTTGTCGCAATTAAGATATGAGAAATAACAAAAACATGTATATTAAATTGTACCATTTCAATCACATTGTTATATTGTATTTGTGAGGACTAATTTAGCTTGGGAGAGTTCAGTTAATTTCATTGTGGGAAAGACATACACAAGTTCAATAAGTATGTTAAAGTCCTTATAAGTTAACATGTATGTAAGACAAAATATTTCTTAGATGTCCCTATATTAGTGAGCTAGATCATTTTAATACTTCAAAACTAACTTACATACATATATTTGCCTCACATTACATTCCAATAAAAAAATTCTGGTGTATTCTATTCAAGCAAAACAATTTTTACCATAGATTCTTGACTGCATTAATTACTAATGAAGAAACATTAATTTCTTTTTCATTTATTACTTAATTTCATAAAAGACGCATGCATTGGATTATACATAGAACTCAACATACATATTAAATTTCAGGATTAAATTACAGAAAATAGTAGAAAAATATTATAAGGAATATTAATTTAATTTTCATGATTTAAGATCGATTAAAATATAACATATTATCATAAACGATTGTAATTAATTTTTAAATTTTTCCTCCAAAGAGTTTATATATAACATTGTAATTTATTACAACAATGATTGAGTAGCTTCCCGAAAATCAGAATAATTATCTATTAATAAAACACCAAAGATGTACCATCTTTCTACACTAAACTTCAACTTGTAGACTGCAATTGTCAAGGGAAACGAATAACATAAATTAAAAAGAAAATCAGGTACAGTATAATTAAAGTATTCAATACGTAATAAAAGGTAAATAATTAATGCAGAATACAACGCTCTTCGGTATATCCAATTGGTTATTATAACACCAGATCTTGAGAAACTCCGACACAAAAAATCCATACTAAGACAAATTTGGCTATAAGAACGACGACGAATAGTACTGTCTAAACTATTTTTATGACCCGTAAGAGACGAATACCATTAAATTCCTAAGACTGAAAAGTGGAATGTTAATAATGCATAATCTTACCTTGTCCGCATTTCTCAGACTTTGGAGTGGAAGTCATCATTACACTAAATACAGTCCACTATGTCATATTAGCACAAATAATGGGGTTTATTATTTCAATAAATAGTTACAAAACGCTAATAATAAAAGAATCGACCGGCAGCCATATTAGACTCCATATTTTTATTCTGTCAATTCTGTGTTTAATGTTTATACTTTATGGGCACGTGTATAGCCGATTTTTTTTATAAAATCAATTGTATTAAAATTAATAAACATTTATTTCACTTCTTCAGTAAATATGATTTTATATTCTTTTCAAGGCAAATTAAACTTTGCATAACAACTTTATAAAAGTTATGTATTGAGTACAGTTTAAAATGCATTAAACATGTTTTTGAATAAACATATAAACCAAGAAATTCATGTACATTATTTGGTAGAAGAAAAATGTAATGACTTTAAATAAATAAATAAATGACAAAATGTTTTGTGAAAGTCGCAAAATAATTATTATGCATAAAATTACGATAGATTATAGGACTGTTCATAGACAATGATGCTAAGATATGGAATTTTTAGTTTTTGTATCTGTAATTTTGAATTATGTAGTGTTTGACACGGTGCCAGGTGTAATAAATAGATATTTTGAGTGAGAAGTGCCTTGATTCTAGTTAACTTTTATGAAAATAAACAGCATGTTACTATAAAAGAAAGTAACTATTTAATATAACCTTCACTTAACTTCGATAGAACTTACAGTGCCAGTGAACATACGTTATTATGGCGGATCCGTTAAGTTTATTACGACAATATAACGTGAATAAAAAAGAAATAATAGAACGAGAGAGCCAAATAATATTTGGTGAATTCTCTTGGCCTAAAAATGTTAAAACGAATTATCTTATGTATGGGTAAGTACTCCCTAA
>DWEJ01000295.1:0-18140 GCA_018245835.1 Mysoria sejanus stolli | reverse complement strand
AAATGATAATTAAGTATTAATATTATATTACAGCTATAGTAACTCAGGTTCGTTTGAATTTAAAATTATTAAAATAAAGACCAAGATCCAATTTTATTAAAATTTTACAACATAAATTTTATAATGAAAAATGTTATACGGAATATATCAAGGTGTTTCTATATTATACAGACTTAAGGGATTAAAATGTGAAATGCAGGTACAAGTATTTCGTAGTTTAGCCATGCCTGTATAATATATTCCACAGAATATATTTAACGGTAGTTGAACATACTTTGGCATTAGTTCTTTTGAATGGTCCGTAGGTTTCAAAGCCACCCACGACGTCACTAGGGCTGTTAGCAGCGTTTAAACTCATTTCTCTCGTATGTGCCCAGTTTGTTAAACCAATTATTCTTGTCAAGGTTAACTGAAATTGTTTAGGACAATATATGGATATTATTAAATGAATCCGTAAACCTAGTATTATTTAAGTATTACCCTTAATGTAAAGTAAATATGAATTGTCAGCATAAGAAATTTTAAGTAATAAAACTTTTTTGTCATTTTTTAGTCTAAACCTTAATATACAAATGATCTTCTTATGCCGTAGGAGGAATGTCTTCATCTCTACAACTTAAATGTAGGATGTTCAGATTGCAAAAATACAAATCATCTTGTTCTACAGATGTGCCGCAGATCTTCAGATAGTATCGTTCTGATATCATTATTTTGTATCGTGTTAAATATACATTCGGATTCTTGCAATAAATGACACCGCATTCACAATTCATGTTCACATCTAACCCGCGCTGGGATTACTACGAGTATGTCGATTGCATCGGGCGTAACGCGTGTGATGGGCGTTCATGTAGATTAATTAAGCTATATTTGAAGACAGTTACAGCTATATTAAAATTTTATGTTGATATATTTCATACCCGCTATAATTGTGAAACTTCATTATGAAATATTTTGAACAGTAATTACAGTGGTCAATAATAATTTTTATGAATTATATGACTGTACAAGGATTTCAAAAGCATCCCGAATATCAATCAGATTAAGTTAAAGTTTACGTCAGTCAGGAACTGGTGATATGCGAAAGTGTAATAAACTCCTCTGCCTACCTTTTCGGGGATTACAGGCGTGATGTTATGTATAAATTTAGTCAGTTAAATTTAACGACAAATATCATATGCATAAATCAAAATATAGATTACGAATTATGAACATCAGAATCACTAAAAATCTCAGATAGTAATATTATTATTTATAATTAAAACGCCACCCAAATTACATAGTACATGACATATCGGGGGTAAAACTTAAAAATTTGGTACTACGAGCAAAACCGCGGGAAGCCAACTTTATGAAAGTTACACACTTAACGAAGATTATTATATCAATTGCTAGACACTACGTGCGTGACAGGCGATCTGAAATAATTAAGGCACGACGGGAACGCGGTCCACCTGTCCGATGCGCGCTGAATCCCAATGAAGCATCGAGTTGCCGTTGAAAGTCGCCGTGATGCAAATTCAGTTGCCATTACGCTAATTTATTTTACGTACGGTACTCGTGACGCTGTCAATCAAGAATTAGCGTTTTTAGTATTTAATGCGATTATTGAAAAAAAGTTAAAAGTTGAATTTTGAACATTATTGGGCCCCTTAATACTTAATATTTATATTTCAATGTAATGTTGACAGGTAATGCTACACTCATGTCTATTGTTGTAGGTTTTTAAAATACTACAATCTCGTAATTGTACAAATTTTTAATGTTCCCATAATAATTATGTTTAAATTCTGCTTGTTTTCTATTTAGCGGACTTATGTTTAAATATATTAATCTTTATTATATCGTTACGCCGTGTCTGTTAAGGTGTAGGCGGTATCAAGTTACAAATATCTATCCTTAAAAACTGACGTGCTTCTATATATATAATATGCATCACTGTCTTTATAAATGTTTTTATCTTTATTATATCAATAAATAGAAATACGTCGTAATTTAGAAAAGCGGGTTCGGCGTGCGATAATTATGGCTGCTTAATTAATTAAATTATAAATAGCAGAATCCATTAATTGAATAATCAGCATGGCAGCGCGATCGGCGACCCGATATGGCGCATATATCACTTCTCTCTATCTATCTATCTCTATCTATCTATGTATCTCCAACCACTTCGAGTTCTCGCGGTAAGGTTTTTGAATAATGAGCCAACTTACTGCAAGTAGATACACTCGTTACTATGACGACAGATGTCACTGCGCTGACTCGGACAAATGATAGCGGACCGAAAGTCTCTTGTATGTGGATTATCGTCAGGTATGTGTAAACCTACGCGACTTCCGTATCTACTATTGAGGGCATAAAACACATAATCCCGTGCAAAGGCAACGATGACATGCGATTTATTGCGAAATGTTGAATTTTATTTCAATAGCGCGATATGATTTATTCAGATTGAGTTATAGTGGTCGTTTGTGTTACATAGCGTACTGTAATGTTGGCGTGCGGTTACGTTACGTTATGTTACACCGACATCGCGAAATGATAAAATGGTACCTGTATAAAATATTTTTTAATAATAGTATCTAACAGTTATACGAGTTAATCAGTTGTCGACATGGCTCGTGTTTATTCCGAACTGGTTTTCGACTTTTTTATACAACGAAACATTATAAGAAACTTCACAATGTACCTACAGTATTAGTCTAGTAACAGAAACTTACTAGTCACTTAATTTGTGGGTAATGTGAAGACACCTTGTCAATTATTGTGCATATTGATATTATTATCCGTGTCGGGGCGTACCAACAGGCTGTAGCGTAGGCAATGCGAAAAACTATACTCAGTGTTGCCCAATCCGCATGCCCAGCTTGGGGACTATGCATATAACCCGTCAGGGGAGGCCTGTATCCAGTACAGGACTGCAAGAGGCTTATAATGGTTTTTTACTTTATGTATCATTAATAATAATACTTCCGTTGACCAGTATCGTTCGGTTAAATCACTTTGCCATTATTAATTAGATAGAGACTGATAACCGTACTAAATACGACGTTTAAGCGATTTTACGACTGTTCCTGGTTGTACGACGTTGTGTACTGACTTTTATCGCCCCGTTTTAATTTATAAACTTACTAGATGTGCTCGCGGCTTCGCCCGCGTGGAGATCAGTGTGTCACAAAGTTTTTTCCGCGTAAATACCAACCTCGTGGGAATTCTAGGATGAAAAATAGCTTATATGTTGCTCCACAGAGAAAAGAAACAAATTAAATACCTAGACAAAAATAATGAGCAGGCGAGCTAGGCGTGAGAGCCGTATTCCTGTAGCTCGGGACCAGAACATGAGCTATGGTATCTCCTGCTTGTCGTAAGAGGCGACTAAAAGGAGGCTTCCGGGATTGAGAGCGGCAAGAGTGGGAGCTCGAACCGCTCATTCGGCGATCCAGGCACGGTGTGTGTGGCCGCGTATCGTCGTGAGAACTGGAGGGCTTAGAATGAGGCTATGATACCTCTCCTAGAAGAAGGGCCCGCAGGGGCACCGCGCTTTGAGGGCACTGGTGCGTTCCGTCGGAGATCCCGGAGTCCTCTTATTAGCGCTGAGGAAGGCCACCAAGGGGGTTTTAGTGCGGTAAAAGTCCCTCATAACCCGGTATCTCCCCCAGGATACCGGGTACTTTTTGAAGGTTTCCCCCCGTAAACAGAAAAAAAGAGGTGAGAGCCGAGGAGCGCAACGCGGACGCTAGCTCGGCATATCCTACTTACGTGTACTTTACGTGATATTTTGGACAATTCACAGAATATCTTTATAAATTGTAGCCTATGTGTTATTTTGACGTATAAGAAATATTATTTTAAAGTTAAATTTAAATAAATTAAGTAGTTTTTACGCGAAAGAGTAACAAACATTCATCCATACTCACAAACTTTCACGTTTATAATATTAAATAGGAATAGGATAATATAGGATAGGAAATAGGATTATTGACCAGTTTAATTAGATTGAGGAGTATTTTTTTACATTCACAATAACAGAGAGCGTTATCTACATTTATTATCCGAATACATTATTATGAAATGCATTTATAAATAAATATATATTTATAAATTGCATGAGATACGAGAATTCGGATAGTTCAAAATGCGTACATGAGTAGTAGTGGTACCATGCGTACATGGTACATAACGTATTTTCGAAAAAGGAATGTTATGTTGGTACACACGGAAGTTACACAATTTTTAATATACTCGTATGAGCTGATTGAGATGTCTTTTGAAGACGGATTCGCTTCTTGTTCGTTTGTTATTGGATTTTTCTAACTTACAATTTCTATTCGAAGTAGTGACTCGGAGTCTGAGTTTGTGCCCAATGCATGCCAATAGGCTCACCCCCTATTCCTTACGGGACTTAGGGACTTATACGTAACCGGTGAAACATGGTAGTGCACTACACTCCTCTGTTTACCACTTCGAAGATTACAGGCGTGATGTTAACTTATACTGGTTACGTTTCTTGTGTATACTTCTATGTGAATCGAGCTTTAATTCACCGGAAAAAATCGATAATACTAAACTGGAACATATTATCATTGTTTTTTTTTGAACGAGTGTAGTCATTTAGTGTTAAAATAACCATTAAATCAAGTTTCATTTAAGTTCCTTGCAAGAGAAAAAGAGATTTATAAAACAGGTGTCGTTATGAATTGCGATTTGCAAAAAGAACATTAAACCCCGTTACACTGCAGTGATTCTACGTTTTTCTTCAACGTTGACACTAATATATCAGACCCCGGGTGTGATGAGTTGATCTTATCACGCGAGATAGTTGTCACCGAACAGATCTGATATGAGTGTGGTTCTGGCAATTCGCGAGTAGCTCACAGCGGCAGGAATGTTGTGCGTTTATTGTTATGGTTTCAGAGAAAGCCTCGGTCGCCGTTTCAGGATGTGCTCCTGTGTCAAATTTATAGCATATCACCTTGTGACATCCTTCACGTGAATTGAAAATTAGCGTGATGCAAACTTGTTTGTTGTGTTGTACAACTTTCTTGTTGTTTTTCTGTGTCGCGGCGCGAAAATGAACGAAAGTAATATAATTTTTTATTAGATTCGCTTTTTTGTAAAATGTAACGTTTATTACGCTGGAAATTTAAACAGTTAGCCATTCGAAAATAATAATTTTCTATTGTTATCTGTTTTTGTCGTTTTGTACATATTTTATATGAAAAAATGAAGAAAATTACAGACAAGGAATATATATTCATTTAGTGATGTTATTTTTTCTACAGTAAAATGTAACTAGAATATTGGCAGTTTTCGTAAATATTAACTTTTTAACACCAGAGATAACAACTCGAACGGTTCTCTATTGTCGGACTGTGGTATTACAATTACAATTTGTACTCGCAACAATATTAACAGTTGTGGAGAAATTTATTAGAGAAAGTTCTAGCATCGACCCGGTAGTTACGGACCTCACAGCTGGCTTGTAAACTGCTCGCTGATATAAACCGTATCATGAGGAAATGCTGGACAAAGAGTACAATCATTACTGAATTGCAAATACAAAGTTGTCAATACCGTTGGGTTGTTGCAAAATAGTTCATAGTACTACACAATAAAAGTGGTAGCTGGTGAACAGTGGTGTATCAGTACTTTCGACAGACGGGCGACGTCAAGTTGACATTCCTAGCCGATTGAAAGGTCGCAAACTGGTTCGCTTACGGATCTGTCGTATCGCCGGCGAAGAGCGTTGAGCGATTTTCTCACTTAAGAAACAATTGAATGTACAAGTATATTGTACAGAGATGTAAATGATTTTTTTTTCGGTGCAGTCACCAATGCCAACTCATCATATATTAGAACTTGATTCCACAGCTGTGGTACGTAAGTACTTGTCGCTGATATAAAAAATGAAAAACCTGGAAAGCATGGAATAAACACATGTGAATCACGAACATGAATAGTGAGGTAGGCATGCATTCTAAAGATATATTATAAACAATTAGGAAACAATGTCGATTCTCGAGAGAAACAAGGAATTATTTTAAAATAAAAAATATATATTTTAATGATTTTATTGTCAATATAACCTGAGCGGCATGTTAATAGAGAGGCCTATGCAAAGCAAGGTTAGAAACAGACTGACGTTTGTCACGTTTGTCATTAAACGTATTGTACATCACTAGTTGTTCGGACGCCTTGCAGCAGGTACGTCTCCGTCATTACGCTGGATGCCGTGGTGGCCGCAGATTACGAGCGGCGACCATCTGCCAGCTGATTGCCGGCCATTACGCTAGCACGCGTCCCGTTTCCGCTCAAACTGTAATTTCCCGCGCGATTGGTAGGAGTAGCGTGAAATGGTTCAGCCTTAATGCATCGCCCCTATGAATGTTGCCCATGGACTCTTTATAAATTCCCTTTGATCATATCTGTTTTACCACACCGCGAAGTCCATGTATCCATTGATAAGAAGGTTATTAATATACGTCAAAATGTAGTGGATGAAATCAGTTCGATAGTAATAAATTTTCATTGATATCAAACAGAAAATACTATGCATTGTGACAAATTGAAAAGCGTCCCTGTTGTAATATTAATTTGTCAAAATGGCCATGTTTACGTTTTTGGTTTCTATACATGGGGGGTCGTTTTAGTTCCAATCGGATCAGATTAATTTAAAAAAACCAGGATTTCTTTGCCTTGAAATGAACAGAGAACAATTTTTGTTGAGTATCCAGTAAAGGGATTTATGCTGAAACATAAACCATTTAGAAAACAGGTATAAATCATTTTTGCATTGTTATCAATCGTCAGAATAGGCATAAATAGCATTGATTGCACGAATTTACAACAGTCGTCCAATCACTAACTTCTTAGTTTATTTCTAACTAAATTACCATTCTACGAACAACATCACAATATCTAGCATCTGCGTGTAATGTGTCTTCGAATAAATCAATAAACGCTGTTTGATATATTTCATAAATCATACTCATGCAGATCGATGTCTGAATTTAATCACGTAGGAATTGATAACACGGGCTCAAAAGGAATTTACTTTGGATTGCATCTCCAAGGACTACCTACGTGATCGGCAAGGGAGCGATCCGATCCGCTTACGAGATTACAGGCACTAAAAGATTACAGCGGCCATACTATAGAGTACCTGAGCAATCGGACTCCGCAGAAATGGTCTTAATTCAGCACAACACTACGTGTCCACCGCACCAATCAACGTGCGACATTACTGTTGCAAACTTGATAGATATCAGATTGTGAGAACGTCGGGTTGTACCTAATCTTTAGATTTATGATTACGTTTGGCAATCAAAATTGGAAAATCTTCACGATCTAAATATGTAGGAGCAAAGATTATAATACAGTCCATTCTATCATTATATACTATAAAAATGCATTTTTTCGTTAAACATTTAGTTATTAAATGTTTCATTTAACAAATATTTCTACCAGTGTAAAGTAACATCACTTTTATTACATAGATAAAGTAACTCAAGTATGTAGCGTTTAATAAACTTTTCATTGGACGTTCGGAAGAAAATTGTTATACATATGAATATTGATTGAAGCTAAATCGCACTTGGACAGCGTGGCGACTTAATGCTCACTGAACCCTTTCCTTTTAAGAAGAGACTCGACAGTGAAACTATGAAAGCGTTAAAAAAATGTAGATTGAGAGGGTTGCAGTTACTAAACAGCTATTAGTATGTTCTATGAATAGTTTGAATAGGGAAGGAGCTGCGGCTGGCGCAGACTCCGTTACATCGCATGCGCTATCGAGCCGCTCACTACAAACGAGGCCCGTGGTCGATAACATCTGCGGGCCCGCTCCCGGCTCCTATCTGCTCATCTCGACATCTCAATTTAAATACCCGCTGTACCCGATCGGACTAAATTAAATGCTTGCCTGTTAAATTAGATGCCTCCTCTTTAAGCAATAAATTGGCAGGTCTCGCTAGCTAAGAACTTACGATATCGTATGTAGTTTGTTTGTGGTTTAATGTAAATAATTTATGCGTATATATTTTTTAATTTCAATTGTTGTTCACGTGTCATATGTTTGTTGTTATTTGTGTGACACATTTAAGACCAGAGAAGTGTTATAATGGTTTAATAAAATTGGAAATTTAATAAAAAGTTTGTACATTTTAAGCTACATATATATAAAATCAAACGTAACTTTATAGGACGCCCATTGTACCGAGGTGTCGTTGTAGATAACATATCAAATTCACTTCAGTTTCCTGACTAGGGGTATATTAATAGTTTTTTAACATTTTAACTAAAGTCTACGTCACGAGCGGCTATCGCATATTATTAAGAAAAGTTGCGTCGAAACATTTTAATCTCGTCTAAAAGAAGGATTAATAAACTTCATAAACGTAACGCGTATATAGCTTTATAATCACAAACTTTGTGTGTATGTGGCTTTATGATTATAAAGTTTTTATACTTTGGTAATATTACTTTATCATCAAGTGAGGTAAGTAGAGAGAATCGTGTGCCGAATATCTTTATCTTTACACAGTTGACGTGCTTCGTTTTCATTAATCAGCTTGCGCCTTGAACTGTGTAATTAATATCAACAAATAAAGCAGACTTAGCCATAGCCCGTAATCAGTATCGTTCAGTTATATACTATATAAACATTTCCCGTAGCGGAGCGGCCGCGGTTCCGCGCTCGGCGGACGCTCGTAAAATGTAACGACGACGTTTATAAATTACGACTCTAATTCGTGCCGAAACGTTACAGGTTGCGATAAATATTTGACGTGGATGATGGGATGTTGGGGTTGCCATGTATCTACGCTGAAGAAAAGAGATTGTTTTTTTGTTCCTTTAACATGATTCCAAACTGTTTATGTCGCAATGGGCGTTAAAAAACAAATTAAAAATGACTCAAAACTATTTTTTGTGTTAATGGTTCTTACTGTTTGATTTGTATTTTTTACTAAGCTAATAATAAAATGATTTCTCTTTCCTTTCTTTTAACCAGCCAGTACGTACAGTATTTCTAATTGGAATGGTATGTAATTATAGGATTGTCTCATTGTTCATTAGTCAAATTAGGCCTTTATACTTTTATCATAAGTACGTAGAAACAGAAAGAAAACATTGTATTATATGTCAAAATTGCTAATTTATAAAAGCTTACAAATCCAACTACAATAAATTTAATCAAAAATTGTATAGGATTTAGAAAATAAGTAATGACAATTCAAATTGACACTATCTAAATATTATAATGTTTAAATAAGAAGAAGACTAAGAAGCGAATGACTGTTCTTCCTTATTAAAGCAGAGTTCGTTTTAATTGAAGAACCAACTTGGCGACTCTATTGCTTCATAGGTCTACCTCACTGGTGGTCCCCCATTAGCGGTGCCGCTTATCCATCTGACATCAGACGGACACACAGCTCTAGGATTGCATGTTACTGAATGTCTTTAGCGAACGACCAACAACATGAATTACTTTTGAATTTATAATAATACCGAATGGACTGTGGACCATTGTAAGTAGTTATAGCGTCTTCCGCTACGATTGGGGTTGGAAAATGTATGATATCTATGTGGACTTATTATTATGGCATTTAGATGTATTCCGAAACGCTTATTGTGATTTGTGGATGACAAGTAATTAATGTATATTTTAAATTGATCAAACTTCAAAGACATTACAATATTATTTAACATAAGTTAACGTTAGTTACATACATGTTATTATATGATAACCAGAAATATTTTGTACCTGGTTCAGGTACGAGTGAACTTAACTAACTATGAAATTCTAGTAGTGGCTCGGAGTCGGATCCCATGGAGGTATACACGTTACTGGTGAAACGTGGGGTGTACTACATTCCTCTGTCCCTTCTAGATTTGCAGGCGTTCAGACATATTTAATGTAGATGGGTAAACATAGTGTTCAATATTGTGGCAATTATAGACTATAGTTATTACTATACCTTAATTATTATAGATCATAGTTATTTTAGACTATAGTTATTATAGACGGAGGCAGTGTAGGTTAGATTGTGGAATACAGTTGTTAATATGTGTTTCTAGGTTTCTACATACATATACGTATATCTCTAAATGTGTATTAAGATTATTTGTTAATCAATATTTTTAATAATACTTTAGTATTAAGTTATTATGTAGTTAGTATTCTGTTATTTAAGTATGAAAGTAAATTATCCCTCAAGATCACCTTTTATTATTTAAAAGGTGCAACTTATGAAGTGGTTGATATTTGATCAATCAAGACCACTACACTGCAATCTGTTCTCACGTTACTTATGAAATAAAGCTACGCTGATAGATCACGGTAGCAGATACATCGGATTATAATACTCGCATAGAATTACGTTAGTGTCTTAAGGTCGGAGCTGTCAACTCGGCGAGGGGCACCGCTGGCGAAGACAAGACGGATTGCCTTTTGGACAATCAGAAACAATCGATAGCTTACAACGATTGTAGTCGCCGTGTCGCCTATTTGCATACTCGTTGTTACCAAACGCAGGTGTCTGCGTGCTTGCATTACCTCTAAGCGATCCACGTTGCTACGATTTCGTAAACACTAGTGTGTGCACTGTAATGTCATCGCGCAAGTGTCAAAGCGACCGGTTGAATAATACCCTCCCCTTCGCCGCTCCTGCTAGAAAGTTGCCTTAATTTAGCGAGTGAGATATTGCGAATGGACAATTCGCAATTAACGAACGGAATGAGTGCTCAGCGGCGCTCGGGTTGCGTTTGTGGAGCTGATAGCGCCGGTTCCGACAGAGTGAACGACGGCAATAGTTCTTGTACGCTCTCTTACTCCTGGTATCGATGTTTCATTATCTTCGGATTGCAATTAAGTGATCGCAGGGAAATTTAATTAATCAGTGGCATTAAAGAACGTAGTATGAAAGTGATACATACATACTATGATACATAGGAATACGTACATATTATGTAAGTTAATGATATTTCTATATAATGAACAAAGTTTTGTAAAAACTGAAGAAAAATGAACGCCAAAAGAAATTTTTCAATTAAGCTACCTACCAAGACGTATTAGCAATTTCATCACCACAATAATCAATCAGCCCGTCTCAGTTCACCGCTAGTATATCTTTTTCAATGAGTTACAACGTGGTCTGTTCTCGTCTAGCTATTTCGTTATAAATACAATACCTAATACACAGTATTTGGATTGTTAATTACCTCAAAAAGTTTCAAACGAATTACTCGTGTATATTAGATTAAATTGGGAATAAAATATACAGTAACACAGACATGAGTGTTGAGGCAATTGCTTATAAATATATCTTAGCTACGGATTGTTCGAACGACCCATGTCCGGCAGTGGGAGGAAATAAGCTGATAACGATGATGGTATAAATGTAAACGCGGGTGGTAAAAGTGAAGAGCGGTCTCGCTGCTTGACCTAATTTGATGCAATAATCTCAATAAATCCATAACATCATTAGAGATGCGGCTGTGGCGCGATGTGGATAAGAAATGGTAACAACCTCTAAGTGAGACTTGAAATTTATTGGCGTCTTTACATTTTTATAACGTCGCATTATAACTACGTGTTAACAGTAATCATTGTATAGAGATTTTTTACATCACCATCTTATAATGGTGATTATTTCGAAAACATTTTACCTTAACTAACAAAAGGAAACTGTCATCTCTATTTATTAAGGAAAGTGAAAAGTTTTAATTGAACACAATAGAGAGCAGATAATAATACACGCGACGACATTTTTGAATACCCTAACAAATATCGGGGTTAGAATAAATTTTTCATTGTTAAAGTTTTCGTAAGCCTTATTTCAGTTAACAGCCTAAAAAAATGGACTATTTAGAAAAAAAATTAATACACTAGTACATAATTAAATCATATTTGTATCCATCAACTAATGTGTATATAAATAAACGTTCTCCTGACTCTACTGATTTTATCACCGCTTAGCACTACGTAAGTAACTTGTACTTGTCAAATATTATACATTCAGAAACTGTAGTAGCGAGTTACGTAAATGTAAATATACAAAAAGCGTATATTTACTGTCAATATATTTCCATAACAAGCTCATAATATGTTTCTATTGTGCGACGAGATATAATGGCCATCTGATATAAAAGAAATACTAAGACATCGTATATCATTTATAACCGCTATTCAATAGCAAACACTAGAAAATACTAGTATACAATAGAGATGATATATTATATTAACAGTTAACCGGAAGTTAATAGACGTGGTTCAGTTATATAGTCGCCGATAAACAGCATGAAATTTGTTCTGGAGTGGAGACCACGCTATAGCAAATTTATCTCAGGGCTCTTCTCCGTAGTTGAAGTGACGATATATGCAGCTGTTGGAAGCCAAGAGGTGAAGATCGAACTTAGTGGAGCCTAGAGTCCGGCTATGGACCTAGTGAAAAGGCTTAGAGTCCGGCAGTGGACCGCAAAGGTTGAATGCAATGTGATTTAAGTTTTTTTTTTGTGTCAGTACAACATAGATTGTTTATATTAGTTGATAGATATGGTTGATCGACAATTTTATCGGTTTGTATATAAACGCACCCAAACGATAAAATTAGTGTCGATCAAATGATTTTGAAAGCAGGCTTCACCGCGCTAACGAATAGCTCATCAAATAGTAACATGTATATGTATGTAATAAGAGCGTCAAAATAAATATATATATATATATAGTATGTGAAAGTTATATCTGATCAAGATATAGCAGACACTTCATGAAAATATATGAGTATAAATTTAAAAGCGGCGTAACCAGTCGAGGAAGATTTTTTTTATATCTTCACTATTTTAATACACTATTTGAAATATATTACTATTTGAAATAACAAGAATTTTATGAATTTATTTTGGGCCTTAAAAGACATTTCGTAACACACGGAATAAATAGCGAGTCAAAGAAATAAATTAAAAAACTTGTTTACATTCGCAGGCAATGAACCGTGAAACGTTAGCGAAGCTTCTAACACGTATCATTCCCATAATTAGTATTGAACAAATGAATAATTTAGTGACATCTGTTAACCATAAAAAACATTGCGACTGATTGTAGTAAATTACTTACATAAAAAGTGAAAACGCGAGATAAATCGTAATACGTATTAAAAGCTTCATAAACATTTCTCACGTGTGTCTAGCGCTCTGCTGCCGAATTATTGCCGGTTCGTTTGATTTTGAACGTAATAAATTGGGTCTATTTACCACTCACGACTTCAGTGTTAAAACGAAAGCGACTGTGCCTCTTTTTAAGTAGCCAGCAAAGGTGCGTTCACACTGGTGCCTCGGAATAAGAAGATGAGTAGGAAGTAAATTTATTTCACTTTATTGTATTTGGAAAACATAGTGTTTTATAACTATGTTACTTACAATATCTTAATTAAACACTGTTTTACAGTGTTGTGTGTTGTAGCTAAGGAGTTCGTTTGTGTGACTAAAGGTGTGTTTACATTGGTGCTTTTGGTATAACTAATAATTTTTATTACACGTCAAATTTGTGAGATACCATAATATTGGATAAAGTGCTGGGTTTAGTGTGGGTTGGTGTGCTTGGCTTTATTGACAAAACTACATGTATGTTGTTATGGTTAAATATCCCCTGTAATAAAGGTGATAGGAAATATCTAATCATATTTCCCATACCTATTTCCTATTACCTTATGGTAATCTGTACATGTTTTATGTTTTTCATAGCGTTCTTCAAGTATTGTCAAATCTATCAACTCGAGCTTGGCCTGAGTGGGGAGTGGCACTCATTCTCATTATGAGCGTCAGCTCATATACAATAATAATGATTTATTCTACATTATAAACTGAAATTAGTATTTAATAATTGGTGGCATTGTCTTACCAGTCTATCTAAGGTGAGTGAATATGATGTAAGCATAAGGAATTAAAAAAATTGTAATATTTGGTAACACCTGGCGAGCTACCGTTTACAGCTTGTTTTGAGTTAGGGGTAAGTTTGCAAGCATATAATCTGCACATCGAAACGAAGGGATTACATACGTGAACTATAGGGATTTAGAGTCAAATATTACATGGTCATGGTCGAGCATGTCTACTTTTTACATACTAATTGAACCCTGAACTATTAAGCACGACGAAGGTTACTGGTTCAGGGTCTGAATGAAAAACATTAACAACAATCGAGTATCTACGATGCCGTGAATGCAAACAAGAAGTGTTATGCCTCAAGTATTATCTGACAAAAGACTGCATTTGCCAAAGATGATTTTAAAGGATACAAAAAAAAACGTTTAACAATGTGTACGCCACCTTATCGATCGATGACGAAGCATGTGAACGTGTCCTATAAATGTGTTATCAAATCGAATAGCACCAGTTGTATAGGCGGCGTATTAAAACGATAATAATGTAGTATCATAAAAAAGAGGTTGTCGCTTTCCATTTGTTTATAATAAATCGTTCGATATAAGCATAATAATAATATTTTATTACTGTTTAAATAATATTTTGACAATTTAGTGCGGCTAGAAGAAAGATGGTATGTTTTGATCACTATCATACATAATATATATCTGAAAGTTATGCAAATTAAATTGTTAGGAACATTAATAATATTCAAATAATGCCTTCGTTAATAATTCGAGGATACAGCAGAATTGGAGTTGTTGGGCGATTTTAAAATTGTGATCTCGCAAAATTCGAATAAAAAAGTGTACAGTTTCTATGCTTGTATTTATGGTGACCGTGGAAAAAGTAAAACTATTCTTCGAGATGTTTTAGGGATCCTGTAATATAGGAATGAAAGTGTTTATAAAAGGGCTATTGAACGATCGCAATTTGCCATGTACTGTCTACACACATTTAAATGCCTTGGCCGTCAATGGTCCTTAGCGTAACCGTTGCGAGAGGCTGTGCCCTGTAATCCTCAACTCGCGTGCCCAGCGTGGGGATTATATACCCCACAGGGGAGGCCTATAGCCAGCCGTGGATTGCAATAGGCTGGTGACGATGATGATTAAGTCGTTATGGTGTTACAATTAATGTATCATTCAAGCATTTATCATAGCCCGCTTAGATAAATTTATAGTTTGTTAAAAAATTATTAACTAACTAGTTTTAAAAATCAATTTCGGTGCGAACTATGGATAAAAAGATGTGACTTCAGACGATAAAACGAAAACGTTTTAAATAGTGAAATTGAATGGAATCCAATCATTTTGCGCAACGAATGACTTTAATGGCTACATGCTCGGTGATGACCCTCGACCATTTTCGATTTCATGACTAAAATCATAACAATGTGTCCGAGCGGTCACGATAGAACGGTCATTATAGTAATTACATCTCCACTAAGGCCAGTACACTTTGCATCCAAACGAATTCTATTTGGGACGAATGCCAAATGTAACAAGGCATGGAATTGCGTGAAATCGTATCAGTTACGACGCGAATGTACGTTGGGCGGTTAACAATGAGTGGGCTTTTGAGCTTTTGCTACGTGAGTCGTGTATGGCTCGGGGTGGTGACGTGGGTGTACATTGTGTGTTTTGAGGTGATATTTAAATACCGTACCGTAGTTTTTGTAATGCGATCTTTAAATTATAGTGGCTGTTATGTGGCGGCCTCGCTCGTGGCTCAGGCGCGTACTTTTGCTCTGGATTTCTTTTAATAGCCGGTCAGACAAGAAAAAGTTTTGCTCCAGATGATTACAACTTTCCTTGTTATGCAAAGTCGTTTCGCAATTTGCCTCCTTTTAATTTCTCGGTATTTATACGTGAAATACATACTTTAATATTTGTGTCACTTAGGCGCTTATTTACAATGTTGTTATATTCGCATACGTATGCAGCACAAAGATATAAATATGTAAAGTGATATGAAATGAATGAATGTTGATCAATTATATATAAGTAATCCAGTTTTGCATTCCATTTATAACTCTTGTATGAAAAATATTGTGTATTTGGACATATTAATTTCAATATAAGTAATCGAGTTGCTGGATTAAATGTAAGACTGATTGTAGTGGCATTACGACATATGTAAGTTATTCTAACAAGAGTATTGTAACGCTTACATTACTATTATTATTTTTATATCGATACACCACGTCGCTAACGTGGTAGGCAGAGAACACGAAGTTTCAAATATAATCTTTGGTGATAGTTAAATATCTTCTTCGGTATAATTGAAGTGCGCTTGTAACATAGTTAAAGATTTTATAAAAGAAGAAAGTGGAAAGCTAAAATTTATAATCCCCGAAGAGGTAGGCAGAGGAATGCAGAACACTGCCACGTTTACAAATATTGTCGACAGGTAGACGCTATATAATATTTAAAAGTTAACTGCCCAGTTTAAGAGGATATAATTTTTTTTATGTAAAATCTGCGTATAGAAAGAGTTACAATCGCCTGCAAGCTAACACTGACGGTGATTTTTTTGAATTTTTTAACGATATACAAGTGCATATTTTTCTCTGTCTACCACTTTGGGGATTGCGGGTTGTTACGTCATGTAATGTATAAAAAATAACATTCTAAATCTACCTTAAAAAAGTACTATACTACTGGGATACGAACTTTTTGAAACATACTTTTTTCGAATATGTTTGCTACAGCAGTCAAAATACCGGACCTTGTAAGCCATGTTATATACATTCTCATATATATCTAAAGCATCACAACCGTCTGTATCCTGCAAACATCAAGATTATCTCAACCTTGATAGATGCACTGCAGTTTAAATTGAGCCGAATTCCCCAGCATCACAGTTACATCAGCGTCGCGCAACGTTGACGTGTTGATCGGGTATCTTGTATAATTTATATGCTAAATATCGAGTATGTATTGTGGATAATTCATATAAATCACGGCATGGCGCAACTCGCGGCATCACGATATCACGAGCATCCGACGGTTGCGTCGCGGTGACAATGTGCAATTAGGATTAAGTACACTACGCCACAGTACACAAATACTCGTCCTCGCTGTTTATCGAATTACAGAGATGATATAAACAGTGCTGCGACTTACGTATTGAGGATAGTGCATATAAAAAATGTAATAGTCTTATATATTGGTCGCAGGACAAGCTTGATGCAGTGTGTACAGAGAATATTTAATCGTTTTACTCTCAAGTTTCTGTTTTTTATAGAGGCTATAGTTATTATTTCAACTTTGTGATGTGCTGTAAAATTAGCCTTCACTTTTCTTTCAATGTTGTTCATCTTCTAAATCCTTCCATTCGACCCGTAGATTGTTTATTTATTAACAAATTACACGAATAAAACATATACTTCTAATATAAAAACGAATGTATTTCATTGAATATGCAAACTTAGATATCGAGTGATAACGTTAAGAATGTTAACAGAAGTTTTAGCTTACTGGTATATTCCTGTACTGTGCACATATCTATCTATGACAGTAGTATTCTGCTACTACGATATTCATTTCACACGTCGTACACCTTACGCATTTATCTTAGAGGTTGTTTTAGAATAAATTGTTCTTAAAGAAGTCAAATCTACGTTGTTCGTCGTATACTATCAAAGTTGTATGGACACATAGATGTATCAATTTTCTATGTCATCATAAATAAAGCAGCTTTGTCTCTCTAAACACTTTTTTTATATACCCAAATAGGTTTTAACTTAAAAGTTAAAATTTATAGATAAAACTTATTTATGAATAAAATATAGGTATTGTTTTATCGTGCAAAAATGTTTAATCGACATAACTTATGAAATGCGATGACAACGGGGAAAAAGATAAAAAGACAAAATAAATTTACGTATTTAAATTCTCTTTTGTTAATTGTTTTGAATTTAAGGATATGATAAGAATCGGGATAGTTCATGTACATTTCATAATACTGTTATTCGTTATTTTCGTTGTATTGAGATATAATTTACGTGTTCGGGTGTCTCCGAAACCAAAGAACAAATTGGCTAAGTGACACATTACGCGCTGGTCACCATAATATCAGTTTGTTGTATTGACGGTAAAAGTTTACTATGTGTTTATCAGTATCAATTACTGTTATGATAATCAGCCGATGAGGTGACATATTCTGTTATCGCTAAAGGTAAACAATTTAGGTGTCTGTTCCAGACAAACGACAGC
>DWEJ01000294.1:0-18142 GCA_018245835.1 Mysoria sejanus stolli | reverse complement strand
ATCGGGCACATATCCAGACTCCGAACCACTACTAGAATTTTAATTTAGATTTTCTAGAAAATTTCTAAATTAGAAAACTTCTTTTGTAGTGTTTGACCAAGGAATCGAACCCGAGACCTCCCAATCGGCAGTCACACTTGCAACCAACACGACCAACGGGGCAGATAGAAGATACCGTAGCGCGTATTTTGGTTACTAGCTACAGGGACATCGGGATTTGAATCTAGGACCCTGCGATCAGCAGTCGCGCTTGCAACCATCCAACTTACGAGACAGTCATTGCATTATTTAAATATATTATGTAAAATCTACCTAATATTCAATCATTATTAATAGTGAAAATTGATCTTCAAATTTGAAATGGTTGATTCATTTTTATTACTGTTTTACACCAGCTGTCTTGAGAAACAATGCACTTCGCACATTTTCAGTGATCTAGAGTCATATAAACACAGTATATGGAATTATTAATAAATACATTTTGTTAGATATGCAGTTATTGTGTATTGATAAATTTTGGATAAAAGTTTATTTAATTCATCATCAGTACCAAACTTGTCATGTCTACTTTTCATTATTCGGCTGGGGGTATGATTTGTTAACAATTCAAAATTCATCCTTCTGTTGAGAATACAAAATCCTTTTTATAAAATTAACACCTTCGAAATATTCATCTTCAACTTGAAGACGTTCAATTTTAAATGTAGAAGCGCCTTCTGAGAAATGACAAGCTCGGTCACCACGCAGTTTTGGTTTGGGATTAGTATTGGATGATAACATGCAGTTATTTGTAATACATTCGCCTTTGTGGTAGCTGAATCGACAAATGCGAACTCTACAATGGATATCGTGGCTCTACTATTGTAGATCTGCAGGCTTTGATGAAGATACAACAGTAGAGGTGTACCATGTTTGGCGTAAACAATTCTCGGACACCATGTTATGTCCTGCCTCTTTATGTTACGTTACGTTGGAAACGTTTTAGTATCGTTTTGGACTTTATTGAAGTAGAGTATCAATGAGTTATCAGTAACTTTAGGTAATCAAGGCTATTAATTGCGATGAATATAGAACAAGCGCGGCTGATCTGTAAGGATATATTTAACATTAGGTGCTCTCCTGGCGGAAGATATGTATGTATCAACAGTATTTATACATTAGTATTAGTATACATTAGTATTAGCAATATGTTTTCTTTGAGTCGTCAATCATCGATGTCTTTCAAATACCACGCTTATTTGGTGGTTAGGTTTCCTCAGTTGCATAAGCAAACGAATCACAGTCAGCGACAGAATCGTTAGAACAAATTAAGACGATAGCTTGGTAGCGTCTATTAATATTATTGTATTGCTGAATTCTTACACAAATATGAATTACAACATTTCCCAGAATGCGCAGCGCTGCTGCCTCAACTCTTCCCCATTGTGTCGCTGCACTTTTTGCCACTCTGTAAGCTATTGTTCCGTTGGTGATGTCAAAAAGGATAATTTTACAGCGAGTCCGTCATCTGCGGACAATGCCCACTATTAGCGGATTATAATCCGCAAAAAGAGCAGGTACAGTGTCGCGAGGCGCAAGCCAGCGGCGGCTGCCACTGTTCAACCACTTATTTCTACTTTTGATAAATAAATATATTCACAATATGTATACTAGATAATACAAAGTGTCGGTTAAACCTCATCAGCAGGACCAATGTCCTGCAGTGGACTTAGTGATGACCTTGACCTATTTTGATAAAGAAACGTGGTTCACATACAGCATAGACTCGAAATTCATAATTTTACAATTTCTTTAAATTAAAGTTACACTATTAGACAAAACTCTACCTGTACGACAGTTCGTTTTATTTAATTTTATGATTCCTTATTTGATTACTTTAGAGAACAGAATGTGAATGTTCTCATGACTTGTACCACACGCGGATATTTGCTTGCGCGAAGCAGATGCAAGGCCAATCCCAGGGGACGCTGGACGGCGATTATCTCAAACAATAACATCCAGATGGACAAGACTCACACAAACGTGACATTCCGTCATAACCACGTTGCGTTTGTTATTTTACTTGTTGTTCAAATCACTTCGACTTCTGAAATCTGCATTGAAGCCCTGCCAGTTGGAGGGAAATGGAATATATTAAAGTAGGAAGTGATTAAAGGGATGAGCTTCATGGCAGTTTTTTAGGTGAGAAGAAATATTAACTAGAACGATTACATTATGTTCCAGGGCGAAAGTCCGAAAAATTACCAGAAACTGTGCTTAGTTACGTAATGTCTGGATGCTGAAAATATTTCTAATGTAATTTATACAATTGGCAGTAAAAAGATAAAGCATTATAGTTCTTCTTAAATAGTATAGACCATTTACATCGTTATATTTTTAATTACAAATGGGTAGAAAAAACATAGGACATTGAAGTTTTCGATATCAACTTTGTACTTGTCGAAAGTTTCTAAACGCGAGGTGTACAACAACCGGCTACTTCCTGCAAGTATACATTGAAACCCGGTTACCCCCTAGGCAATTGAGTGAATTAAACAAGTAACACTTTATGGAAACCTACTTCCACCAAATGGATCTAAGGACAAGGACATAAAGACAAATGATATATCCGTCATCCGGCTTAGCATCTGGCTGACTGTGACCGCCGCCTTAGCATACTGACTGTGGCCGCCGCCTTAGCATACTGACTGTGACCGCCGGCTTAGCATACTGACTGTGACCGCCGGCTTAGCATACTGACTGTGGCCGCCGGCTTAGCATACTGACTGTGGCCGCAATTACAGGACGAAGGGCGAAAGCAAGCTTTGGAGTCTGGTCAACCAATGTATCGGATTCTGTCGGACAGTTGTTAGGGCCTCTCACTAGGTTTAACTAGGGTGACGTACCATAACAGCCAGGGTCAGCTGTGAACGTGGCCTGCGATGACGCATGGCAGCGTATGTATAATTTTGCCACGAATGACCGCTCCTAACGTTATTAAGTTATTAAGTCGCTTTATACTACATCTATTGCCTAGTGACTAACTTAATATTCGTTATAAAAATTTGACAAACTCGAACATGAAACGTGTATAAATAATAACGTTATTCGAGCATTTTGGTTCGATATCACAACGGGGTTGTTGTGAAACGGACCACACTTGACGCATACCACAACACACAACCCTTCAACCACCGCGACACACCTTGGCTGTCGAGACCGCTATGGTGCCATCCATTGCCGATAAAGCGAACCCAATCGCGAGTGCCCGCGAACAATCAACACAATTGACACAATCCATACATTGCGGGAACGCCTTTCCGAATCATCGATTATGACATGCCCCGAGTTTCACGACTAACTGTACAATGTCGCTTCCTTATTTATAAATCGAATCTGTACCGCAACGCTGTAAAGTTCAGTTTCCTCTAATGTAGATCGGAAGTGTCAAGCTGTTCAGTCGGGTCGAGGGATAATCCGCGAACCCACAACGTGTTTGTCACCTGCAGTGTTTGAGATGCATTCACCGTATTTGTAACGGTAGTGTGTTATAATACTTTCTTTCAGGATTGTACCATTATGTATTCAGTGTTTTTCCTACCAAAATACATTTAAAGTACGGTCACTTCGAAGACATATTACCTATATTTTGTTTTATATCTAGTGATCTTTTCATACTAATTATTTTCATTTAAATATTTTAAAAGAATGTTTTATTTGTTTGTAACTTATATTATCTATTGCACATTTTCAGGTTTAAACATTATTCCTACAACTACAGTTCCTGTACTTCCGTTCGCCTACCCTCCTGGTCTGATGTCCAGAGCAATGGCGTCCCTCGCTCAGATGCACAAGACTGGACCCCACATCAAGAAGCGGAAGTCGAGAAACCCACTGATGGGAAATCCTTTTGCTAAGGTAATGCTAATTATTCCAATGAAGGGATCGCAGTGGTGTCGCAGTGGTGTCCCGATACACGCGTCCCCAAGCAGCGTGTGCTGCGTGAGTATTGTAGCGCATGTAGTATGAGCGCATACGAGGCTACTTCCGGCTGTGGAAGTTCCGTTCCGTTTGTACATCAGAGGTTTAAGAAATCCATACTTAATTATTAATATTATAAATTCGAAAGTAACTCTGTCTGTCTGTCTGTTACGCTTTCACGCTTAAACCACCGCACCAATTTTGATTAAATGTAGCATAAACATAGATAAGACGTTCAGAAAAAACATAGGATAGTTTTTATCCCAACAATCCCACAGGAACGGGAGATATAACGATTAATGTAAAATCTTGCATGCTGGCAGCTTTACCCGCGTGCGCCGCGTAAACCAGCAGAGATACAACAAAGGAATGTATTAGAGAATTGTCGACCTATAAAAATAGTACAAAAAGTGCGCGATAGCATGTGTCTACATCTCATGGTTAACTCACAATAACTACTTTGATGTTAAAAATTTCAATGAAATATATTATGTTATTTTTGAGTCTGTTTTGTTCTGTTCAGTATTAATCCTTATGTAAATAAATCTATTTGTTAGTTTTGCCATTTAATATATATCAAAACGGTCCTGTACACTATATGAATCAAACAAATACTTTAGAAGATATTACAGATATAATATTATACGCCACCAAAACAATATTTCTTACGCAAGCCAGCGCTAGCGCTCCATATGACATGTCGAGCTGGTGGTGTAATATAGGTACGTTTACTTCCGACTGACTGTCCCAAATGCCATATACCACGTAGCGCCGCTCCTACTAGTCGCTCAATAATAATGCACACATTTATACAAATAAATACTTGTATATATATATTTTTTTTTTCATATAAGAAGCGTAGTAGGAAGCAATATAAGTAAGCATCCTAAGATATTGAATCCAAAACTTCAATAATATTAAATTTCGAATGATAAATAAGTTTCAATCACGTATTGTACAGTTATTTTATAGGTATGTACATATTTCAGTAGTACATTTTTAGACACTTTTACATATTCATATTATACAAGTAGTCATCACTCATATGATTCCGGAGACAGTCGTACGCATGCGAGTAGAGACGGAGGCGTGCACGAGTACGAGTATTCACTGGTTCATGTTCCGCAGGGGGTAGTGCTAAAGACCCTGATCAAGAAGCCGAAGAAGCCGAACTCTGCGAACAGGAAGTGCGTGCTGGTGCGGCTGTCCAGCGGGCGCGAGATGGTGGCCTACGTGCCCGGCATCGGCCACAACCTGCAGGAGCACAACATCGTGCTGGTGCGCGTCGGACGGTAAGAGCGGGCATATGTCATGGTCTAGCTTACACCTTATGTCGACAGTGAGAGGTACTCCGTGCTGCCGCCGGACGTCACCACCCACATCTCGCAGCCACCCTCCGAGCAGGACGATACAATTTGCTAGATCGTCTCAGCTACAGACTGCGAAAGAGAAGTATACCTTGTCGCTTTCTATTTTTTCCGATTAGTACAACCTGGAATTATTTAAGTAGAACAGTAAATAGGCACTGTTCTATGCTGCATGCCGCTGCGCAGGCCGCTGCGCACGCCGCACCTCGCTTACCATCAGGCGGGAGGCAGGGGGGGGGCGCGAGTAAGGTGCGACAGTGTAGTGAGCCGGTGTCCGTTGTGTCGCAGCGTGCAGGACTGTCCGGGCGTGAAGCTGAAGTGCGTGCGCGGCAAGCACGACCTGCCGCACGTGGTCAGGCCGCGCGCGTGACACACACCGCTACACTTTAGCTGTACGTAGAGTAAATAAACTACTTCGTTAACATACTTTGTCTGCTTTTCATTTTGTGTTGTGTATGAGCGGGAGAAATGACGTACTTATATCCTTCTTTGACTTCTGTGACGATGGGATGAGCCCACCACGGGTACGGACGTAGTCCATCAAATATTTTAGCAAACTACCATCAGGCGCGTGAGTCACTTCGCACTGGACCCGCATGGAGACTCCTGTCCTGTCCAGCTGTGGGATGTTACAAGAGTTACAACCGTAATATCTGCTATTGTTGCTGCTACTCGACTGCTATTACTGAAAGCACGGAGGCGCAGATTTTCAGATGCATTATATTTTGATATTCAATGCACCTGGAAATCTGCGCGTACGCCATTTTTATTTTATCTTTACTAGTGATGTAGCGATATTCGCATATTTTTGCGAATGTTTTACGAATATGAAAATTCAGAAAAAATCAAATTCTATTCATTTTTTATGATTTTTAATACAAGAAAAAGTAACAACCTAGTAATCAAATTATCAACGTTCAATTTGTCATTTGGTATTACTTATTTATTTATTTTACTTTGAGCAATGAACATTAATAATTAAATTTTCATTAGAACTTATAACACAAAACATATACAACGCAATGTAAGCAAATAAAAACAAATTCTTCTATGAGATTTTCTATCAAAAACTGATTATTCGCATTCGTATTCGCGAATGTTACATGACATCGCTATCTATATGCGACAACGACATTATTACTAACATGTAGTAAAATCTGTGTAGTGAGGTAGGTCAGGTAGTGTTGATTTAAGCAATGTACCTACTGGGAGACAATGTTATTGTTAGTCCAAATATGTAGCGTCGTTACAGGGAACAGACCGACGTTACACAGAGTTCAGAAGGTAGATTAGAGCTATAAACATAAATAAGTGGTCGTAAAAACTCAATACAATAACAGCTACTGTAGTTTTTTTTGTAGTAAAAAGTTGTTTGAACCATTTTACAGTACACCTTTATTGATACTTCGCCTGCATTGTTAATGATATTAACAATATGTCTATTTTATGAAAAAAAAAAACGTAACATCACGCCTGTAATCCCCGAAAAGGTAGACATAAATTATACTTGCCTAATCTTAAAAATCGACAATAATGGTAGTTTAAATTTAATGAGCCTTAAAGCTAAGCTAAGCTGATACCATTAAAAAATTAATAAGATTGCTATTAGTGCGTGCCAACATGTTCCGATGTTATGAGTTAGATCCACTTTGATGTATTTTTTGTTTTATATTTAGTCCGATTATAAATAATCTAAATGCGTACAGCGGCTATAGAGATCTCTACATTAAATAAAGCGTCTGAGCAGTAAAAGCTAAAAAATATCGGAATACATAGTAGCTTTTGTGCAATGCGCGCACAATGACAGACCTCTATATATTTATTTATACAGATATCACATGGTGGTGGTATATTTGTGGTGGTGGTGTGTGGCAGCCCCTCGCACTCATTGGTCGCGCCCCGCCGCGCGTCGCCGCCGCGCGTCGCCGCCGCGCTCGTGGCGATGCACGATGCGGCATATTAAAAAATAAACACATTTTGATATAAATACATTTTAAAAAGACAAACCGGCGCGCGTTTTACAGAAGTTGATGCAAATGGAAGAAGCTCGTCTGATCTGTATGGGTGGGGATATTGCTTGTTGGTGTTGTTGACCGTGCCTCTAGCGGGCGTGGTAATAGTTCACACTGTAGCCACACGGGCCTGTGCTGGGTTCCAGAGCTCTGCTTCAGGTACCGCCTCATCCACCACAGCAAGGGATTGTTGGAAAGCAAACTATAAAAATTAAGCTGATGCTGTTAAAGAATTAAGCTTATGTTCCTGTATGTGTAAAGAATTAAGCTACCAATGTTCTTCCAGAATGTTCCAATTTATAAGTTAGATCAAATTTGATCTAGGAATAGGGTTTTTTTGTATTAAACTTATTCCAGTGATAAGGAATTAAAAGGCGTAGGTATATAGCGGCTACAGAGATCTCTGTGTCCAATGTGTTTTCGTAAGTGAAAAGTACAGTAAAATAAATTGAACATGAAGGCTCTAGAGATACGTTAGAATATCCAACTGTAATTCCCAACACATACAGTACATTGCCGTATTCACTACTCAACAATTCTAAACAAATATGTAAGTACACCCACTGCAGCCAATAAGTACCTACATCATTTTATAGTATTCAATGCATATTCGGTAATGTTATTCAAAATGTTTATTGTCTATACTTGCTGTTTAATTAAATAAAGGTGTTGTATAAGCATGTGAAATAACTTAAACATAACGGGGTAAATCAGTAATAGAGTGGTTTACGGTATAAATATTATATTTCATTCAATTGTTACATTAAATATAAATTCTCGTTGATTGCACATATACGTGTAAACTATCCAATAAATTATTTATTTACAAATCTTAATTCCCTAAATACTCTACAATAAATAGCTGGCATTGATCGGGTACAATTAGCGAAGCGTCAGCAGAGGCGACTGCTGGCAGCGCGCGCAGCAGCTCGTGGCCAACTGGGCCTTCAGCTTGGCCATCTCCGTCTTCAGATACGTCACTTTGAGCGCAAGGTGGATCTCCCTCAACTTCCTCCTATCCCTGCTTTGCTTCGCGGCGAAGTTGTTCCGCTCCCGCTGTTTCCTGTACGAGTCGTCCGCAGCGTGGCTGGTCTGGACCGCGCGACGCATCCTCGGGTTGTTACCCAGTAAAGTGCCTCCGTTTTTCTCCGCCATCGCTCGCAAGGCGTCCCTTTCGAACGCCTGGAACTCCGGATCGTCCGACAATGTATCCACGTCCGCCATGTAGCTCGGTCTCATCGACTTCTGCTCTTGAAGAGACGACGGTGATTCGGGAGGCGAAATCATTCCAATTCTGAGTTGAGGACTGACAGCTGGAGGCGGGTAGCTGGAACAGCTCGATATCGGAGATGTTTCCGCGACCGGCACGAACATTGCTTGAGGGTATCCCGCGTATCCGGAATATGGAATGGTGAGGTTTGGGGATACCGGGTTTGGATACACGTACGAGTAATGGTATCCATAGTCTGGTACGGTACCTTGCTTGCACTTCACACTCAAATCCAGTGCGGCCTCCTCGGCGTAAGGCGTCCAGAGAGACATGATTCACTATTTCTTGATGACGTGTTTCTTCTAATAAAGATAGTTGACAACTAAATGCTTGAGGGTTGCTCAAGCGCCTTTTGTTATGCGAGGGGCGTGGTCTCAGCCCCGGGGCGAGTTCATCCCCCTCCCTGCGTTTGTACGAAATGGGAAGGGTTGCCCACTACCTGCCGTTACGATTTAACTGTACAATGCAATGATTTGCGGTTTATTGCATTTGTCTTGCGCCTAAAATTTCGGTATTAATATCCCATAGAAACATAAATATATAGATACCAAGTTGTCGAATAGCATTTTTATAAAAAGTAATAAAATGTCAATCCGACTAATTTAAACGCTTGCTGTAATATGTATCCGATCTTATATAATCTTGAATGAGGTATTACTGATCAAACTACCAACAATAGATATAATTTTTATATAAAGAACCACGTTAAATAGCTTCTAATAATTTGACAATCTGTACTGCATGTCCATTTATACTATGGACTGCATGCATAAAATTACTGAAGTTATCTAACATTCAATATAACTCTGTTCCAGCTTTACAACATAAGATTAGAAAAAATACCTATCTAATATCTACCCCAGCGCCGCTAAGAAACGGTATTTCCAACACTATGGTTATATTATTGTTTTTTCCATAAAACCTAAATCCTATAAACATGTTACATACATGTGGACCATGTGGTGTACAGACAATATCGCAACCTACGCGTAATAATAATACATAAGTTTATTATGTTCAATGAAAAAATACATAAGAAAATAGTTAAATCGCAATTAGAAAATGATGTTTACAAAAAGTTTGTTAATCAATGCTGTAATTTGTGGAGGCAATTAAGTATGAAGCTAACAAACTTGTTTACGTACGTGCGTAGAGCCGTCGCCATTACCGCTGGCAACATTACGGCTGCCATGTTGCCAGAGACTTGGACGTGAACCTGGTCATTAAGCGACACATTGTTATCATTATTGTAATTGGATCCCTATACGTTCCCTATCATACTATTTACGAAAAGTGGAAACCTATTTTTTTCTGCAACTTTTTTTAATAAGACTTATTTTAAAAGATTAAAACATCATTATCAATCTGTTCGAGTCGTCTACTGAACAAGGGCTTCCTCTGATAGGTTTTTGGCCATGCCCACGCTGTGCATGCAGGGGTTAATACATAAAAGTTGAAAAATCAATTATATTTCTTGAACACTAGTAGGTACCTACCTAAGCGCGTAACCGTTATTCTTAAGTCTATACATTAATTGTTGTATTACATCCATCTTCTGTAAGTACTTAGATAGCTCTACGTTTGGCATTTAGTTACTTCTGTGTGGGCGACCCGGCTGAGTTACAGCAGTATAAAAATAGCACGCCCATAACACTTTCCTTGAGTAAAATGGAACGTTTGCGGAACTTACTATTCCATGAGATTTTTAAAGTATTTTCTGGAACAATACGGAATATCTTAAATCCCGTGAAATGTTCTACAATGTAAACTTATATTCATATAATCGTCTTCAGATAAGGAATATAAAAAGTGTTCCAATTTTTCTGTTAGTGCTAACAGAAAAATTATTCAGACGCACGTTAGTGGGATGCGGTAGGCTTTCACTAATTTCGAAGATCTAAAAATTCTTTACAGCTTATCATATATAATTTATTTAAATTGAAAATTTGTGTTAAAAAATAAAGGTAATAATATAAGGTAGGTAAATGTAATAATATAATATATATTTTTTCACACCTTCAGTTTCACACCTCAGTAACTACGATGTGAATTATTAATTAGATACTGTAGGTAGAACTGTAGGTACTGTAGAACATCTTTCTGTGAAGAAGAAATTAAATTATTTGAATGTTTCTTTTCTATTAAGCGGTGCGACAGCCGTTCTCCGGCTCGAAGGCTCGAACTCTAGTCAACATCTCTGCAGTCCTTCATCATTACCATCGAGCTAGGTCTTCAGCTGACTATTACAATAAACATTGATAAGCAAACACTTAATCCGTCCCTTTTTGTTTGTAGCTGTCTGCGCTCCTGCGCAAATCTCTGCGGGCTTTATGGCAACCATAAACAAGGATCTCCCAGGTAGAGATGGCGGCACGTGTCTATGGAACAGATTAATAATAATAGCTGGAATTAGGTTGCAGATTGTGAATTAACAAGACTTTGGTTTTAAAGATTAGTTTAATTCTGTTACCAACGGTATCTATCCCAATAGATCCTTTTACAATTTTAAATTATTCTTTAATGTCTAAATACACTCAAATGGTTATTGGTAGATAAAACGTAAATCTTTTTATGATAGTAATGCCTTGCAATACTGCGCCGTGCGATTAACAAGAGTTTCGATGTAATTTTTAAGAAAATTACAATGTAGGCACATAGCTACATCTATTTATTTTATTAGCATATTAACTGTACTCGGCCTGTGCGCCGTTACAGCTTTCTGAATTTCAGGCGTCTGTTATTTGCACGTTCATTTTGTATTTATACCCGTTCATGTAAATATCCTGCTATTAACTGTTAAAATTAAAAAAATCCCGTTTTTCCGTCCTGTTCATTGATAAACACGTCAGTAACAATAAATATCCCACACCGTTCCGAACTTCCAGTTCAATTGATATATTCTGAGTTGCGTATAATACTATTTTGCCACGTTTACTTGCATTTCCGGCTGTCTGTGTGGTATCCACACTTCATTAATCATTAAAACTGCCCGCTAAGTAGGCAACGGACGAGTCCATCCACGCCCCTCTGTTCCGTTATTTCAACATTTAAAGGATTTATAATGGTTGAGTCTCAGGCTTGAATGAGATGCCACTGACAACTTATTGCTCGATCAGTTTATCGATACAGTAGATGCTGAGGTTCAAAGCAATACAGAAGGTATTGAAACAGAGCAATGAAATCAAATCATTCTTGATTTTTCATCTTCCTGAAATTGTTATTCTAAAACATATGCTTAATTATTTTTGTTTTTAATGTAACAAATAAACATTCCTATTATTTCCTCATAATTATGTACATGGATATGCTTTATTAATACCTAGAGTACACACTATTATAACTCACATGTCGTTTGAGTTCTGTAGAACTAAGTTGCCAGTCAAACGACCACATTGACTATTATCCTAGGAACAAGATTTAAGATTGTTCTCCGATAAGAAGATTATTTTAACTTTATTTGAAAACGCAATGCATAACTCTACTGCACGCCCGTAGCGAATCAATGGGCCTTCGCCCATCTTCGAACAGTCACAGGATTAGATATAATCCGCTTATTTTTGGTTCCAAATTTATTTCATTGGCGTCGGTAACAGTACAATATGCAAATTGTGAAACATTCGTTCACGGATTAAGATAAAGGGTGGCTCTAGTTTTGTTTGCTTGGACAATGCAAATATTTTCTGAGAAGCCGGCCGGGTAACGGTCCTCCACGCTGGCGTGTTTGGTTTCTCAAAAACGATGTCTCGTGGGACAGTTGATAAAGGCACTTCAGATAAAAGTTGGCAAACCTAACGGCCGCAACTGATTCCCGACAGATTAGACCGTGTCAAATTTCGTGCGTAACATTTACAGCTTTAACACAAAAGCCAACGCGATCTGGTCTTCAAAGCATTTAAATTATTTTATTATAAAAAATCTTTGACTATAGAGTTTTGATATAACTTATTATTAGTTTATATAAAATTCAGTAATGTATGTCCAAAAATCTATATATCGAGTTAATATCAAAATAACATAGGTATCTACACGTTAAAGCAGGGTTGTCAAACTCAAAAGCTAACTTGAGCCAAATAAACAATGTGTAACTTTAGGTGGGCCCCAAAATATATTATTTTTTTTTATTTAACTTCACGCCTATAATCCCCGAAGAGGTAGGCAAAGGAATGCAGAAGACTCCCACATCTCACCGGATACGTTTTTACGTCCCACTATGGAATAGGTGTTGAGCCTATCGCCATGCATCGGACTCATATCCTTTTCTAGAAAGTTTTCTAGAAAATTTTCTAGAAAGTTTTCTAGAAAATTTTCTAGAAATTCTTCTAGAAAATTTCCAAATTAGAAAAACTCTTTTTGTAGTGTTCGATCCGGGAATCGAACCCGGGACCTCCCGATCGGCAGTCGCACTTGCAGCCAACACGACCGACGAGGCAGTCGTTCATCGTCGTATCAATTTTCATAGAAACAAATATTTTTATTTTAACCCAAACCTACAATGTAACGAACATTTTATTATATAAAATAAAATTATAGTTTCTGTCCTAATCCTGGACATATCTTCTCTGTTACTGTCTTTCCTATTTTCCGTAGATATTCCGAATATCGTAAAGTATTTTCCAAATTTCAACCAATACCGCGCCGTGGCATGTTCACTCGTGCCGCTAATCAAATCGAACATAATTCATCAGCGCACCCCACGCGCCCCTTCCGGCCCCTCTCGAGGGTGGCTCGGCCGCGTACATCGCAGGGCCCATGCAACCCTTGCGATGCGTTATGTAATATCGATCACCACGTTACATAACGGGCGGTAGCTGACAGCAAATGGTCATTTTTAGCGAAATTTCGGATCTTTTGGAACGATTTCCGCTCTTTTAACACTTAACCAAATTATTTGAAACTTACTAAATAAACTTTAATGACGAGCGACAATATTTTTTCCACCTTATTTATATGGATTTAGGTGCAATTACCTTGAACAAAGTTAATTGCAGTTTGAACCTATACATTGTCATATGTTCGACCCTCGACTCGTCTGATGGTCCTCCACTGAGTTAGCGATTGGGTTCCCATTCACGACGAACATTCGTTTAATGAACACGACTATTTTGTTTCTGAGTATTAAGTTTTACACATAACTACCAATGTAAACATTTATATATGTATTTATATAGGTACATATGTGTATGACTGCCTCGTTGGTCGTGTTGGTTGCAAGTGCGACTGTCCATCGAGTGTTCCCGGGCTCGTCCCGGCTCGTTCCGGGCTCCCGTGTCAAACACTACAAAACTTTTCTAATTTAGATTTTCTAGTAGTACCTACTTCGGGGTCTGGATATGTGCCCGGTTTATGGCAAAAGGCTAACCACCTATTCCATAGCGGGACGTAAACTTAACCGGTGAAACGTGGGAGTGTTCTACATTCCTCTGCCTACCTCTTCGGGAATGCAGGCGTGAAGTCACATTATATATGTATGTGTATCAGCTGCAGACTCTATCTAATTTAGGATCGGATGACGTGAGTACATTGTTCGTAAATATTATTGTGTATTTAAAACACAGCCACCATGACCGAACCTTCTAGCTGTGACAAGCTGCGCGATAACGTCTCAATAATCCTTTACCTCACCTCTCCAGCCAGTGTTATTCTTGGCTCGCGCGCGTGAACATCGTGAACAATACAATGTGGCGCGTGCAAATCTAAATACTGTCACGTGTCTTTGTTAGTGTTCACACAGAATGTGTTTACATTATCTAGTATTATTATTGCAGACTTATGTTATTCTCTATATTATGTGGGCATTCAATAATATTGAAGACCTTTTGGTATCGCGATTGGCGTTCTTAGCCCTGACGTGTGAATACATGCTAGTAGATAAGTTTGAAATCTGACAATTTTACTTCTAATAAGCTGTTAACAGCTGTATTGGTACCTAAATTCAAGCAATTTATTTTTATTGTAACAAAATTGTTATCGAGACCTTTTCTGCTTCTAGAACTCTAATGCTACTTAGAGTTTAAACAATATTGATGTGCGCAGAAAGCAAACTAAACAAGACTCTTGATCAAATAGGCTAGACTGGCTGATTGGTGGAGGCAGAGGTCTTCGAAACCGGCGTGCCTATACGAACAGAGTGATGAATACAGAACACGCACAGCAGCTCCGTGAACATTGAGACATCAGGAGCTCGGCGCTCTCTGGGTACCATGTGAGGCACCGAACGTGAACATATGTATGAGTAGGCTCAGAAAAATGAATACTCATACCTGAGACCTAACAAACCAAATATTGACCGATGTAAACAGATCTGTACAAATGTAATAATCTATTTAATTAATCACTCATGTGTTAACGATGATATCTGCCGGTGAAGTGAACGTCGTCGGACTTTCCAAATGAGTTACAGTCCAAGTCAAATAATACAAATCAAGAAAGACACAAGAAATAACCATATCATTTTGTTAACCAAATAATACACAATTTCAACGTCATCTGCGTAAAACAACAGAATAATTAGTTAGGTACTTAACAGCCATAACAAGTAATTAATAACATTTAGTTACCTATACACAATAGGCATAATAGCAGTTAACATCATGATAGGGCTTGGATACCTACTGCATTGCATTCATTATGATTCTATGAATATTTTCAGTATAGCTAATTGTACGAATGCAGAACGAATTCCTCAATTGAATCCGAGTCAATGGGCGTGGGCCGCGCCGGCGCCCGCGACGGGCAACCGATTGAGAGCCTGTGTGATGTTTAGGGACACAGATCTAGCGAACGTTTCCAATTATATTTTTTCCATATGTTACGTTAAGTTACGTTAGTTATGTTCATAAAAATCATGAAATCTGATTAGTTAATTATAAAATGTATATGAATATACATATTATAAGTATAAAATAAGCAGGAAGTTTCTCTTAAGATGACAACTGTCACAGCTATGAGACATTTTCAGTTAAATAATTATATTATGTACTAATCTATTGAACATGCTCTAAAGTTCTGAACTCAAATAAAATAAAGCATCGGGCCCTCTAATATTGACCATATCAGAAAAAAAACATTTATTATAGTAAACGTGAAATTATCTAAAGAGTTAATTTTCATTATCGTTTGGACCATAAAATGAAACACGATTACTATAAAACATTATTTATTATGTTACAAAACAATGAATAAATTATCCTAACAGCTAACAAAATGGCACATTAAAGCTTTACTTTCAGAGAAGAATTCTAACGAAATCTTAAATTTTATACACGTTGAACAAAACTTCAAATGATATATCTCTTCCAGATTTGTTAGGCAACACTTTACTTCAGAATGAGGTACATATCTTTAAAACTGTTTCAATTGCACACAACACTTTAGACCTCGCATGAATGTCCGACGCACACTTGGCGCGACCTACTCCGCTCAGCAGCGTCGACACCTGCAGCGCACACACGTCCGTTCGCCGAGGCTCGAGCGCAAGTCCGCCAACTTCTTCTTGAGGTACGTCACCTGGAAGGCGAGCCGCACTTCGCGTAGTTTCCTTCTGTCTCTACTCTGCTTCGCCGCCAAGTTGTTCCTCTCTCTTTGCTTCCTGTAGGAAACGCCCGCCGTCTGGGTGCTTTGGACAGCACGCCTCATGCGCGGGTTGTTCCCCAGCAAGGCACCGCCGTTCTTCTCGGCCATTGCTCTCAAGGCGTCCCTCTCGAATGCCTGGTATTCCACGTCATCCGACAAAGAGTCGAGCTCGAATGATTCCAGTGGATCGTTCCGAGCCGGAGACCAGGTCCATCCGGTCGAGTCCGGTGATATCTGCGCGGTGGGCACACTTTGTTCTGCGTACTTGGCGACAGAGTAGTATGGTGGCACAGGCTCCGAAGGAACAGTAGTAGGTGAATATGGGTAGTCGGGTACTACGTCGCGTACTGGAGATATCCTTTCTTTTTTCACAGCTACTTTGCTGAGATCCAGAGCTTCTTCCGAATAAGGAGTCCAAAGCGCCATGTTTAATGAGCCGCTTAAGAAACGTGTGTTTATGAAAGAGTCTAAGATACAATTGAGGGTGGCAACTGTTTGGCAGCCAGCGTCAGGGCGTCAGCCAGAGTGAGGGCGGGGCTTGTCTATTGTGCTTTATTGAAGGGTGTTAAGAAGGGTTGGACGCGCTACCTGTGGTCAAACCTAACGGGACTGCATTGTTTTTGCAGTGTGACAGATCATATTATTGAATTACGTGTGACTTTTTACGAATTCGAGATTTTTAAACGTGTACCTAGATATCATCATACATAATCTTATTTACTTGTTTGCATGGATTTAGTTATAGTCTATATTATTATTATATTACTGTATTACCTTACAAATAAGCATAATGAGAAACCAAATAAATAACTTGCCAGTTTAGAGCAGCCAAGTCCACGAACAAAAATGATTTTATCAATACCGACCTATAACCTGAAGAAGTGCAGGTTACTGACGTGCCTACACGAGGGTGAATTTCTTTCTCTCCTGAACATAAAAATTAACATTATTTTTATAACATTTATACAGCGCGGGAAGATTAGTCCATTGTGCTGATGCAATATTTTGAGGAAGTAACTTGGGCTTCGCGCTACCGTACGAATACCATAATATGCAATCCTCACTACCACATAGCGGTTTTAAAAGGCTAGCTTATACTGTTTTACTGTTGTCTTAAGGATGTGCTTTACCACCAAAAAGAATATAAGATTGTAAGGAACTAATAAAAATGGAAACAAGTGGACAATGGACATCTTATTCATTTGATTAAAACCTAGTTCGATGTATATTGAGATATCGTTTGTGAAGGATGACGGTAAAGACTTATTTTTTTAGCTAAAATGTTGATTGTGTGAGACGGTGTCATATTACGGAATACGATTCTTAAATCTGTGGACACAGCTGTACCTAGTCGATGTGATCTGGTATATTACTTCTTATTGCAATAGCTGTAAGACATATATTTATCTGCCGGACTGTTGCACACATAGCGGTGCGCCACGCGCCTGTCATTTCCCAAACCCTTCCGCGTACAATTGGTCCAATTGTGTTCATAAATCTATGGAGTTATACGTAAAAAAAAACTATTCCAGTTTTGCTATTAACCACAAACTTTTTCAATACTGAACAATTGATGGGAACTCGTTCACCTTTAGCATGTCGTGTTACATGTCTCCTGAAATTAAATGAATTACAAAATATATAAAATATTTTTTTAATTAAATAGTTACTGTAAATTGTGACACGCTAAATTAATTTTCAGATGTTATATCTATGATTGGCTAATAGTGTTCCCCAACAGAACTGTACATAGGGTACCTACATGAAACACATCCCCGCCATATTAGTTACTGCAAGGTCACTTCTGCCGCTTCCGTCAAATGAAATAGACATAGAAATGTCTAAATCAAAAAGCTATTTTTGTTATCGAGTTACCAACTTCTAATATCCAACAACTCGGAGCAACTAACACAAACCTCACAATTCTTAAGTATATAGAGTTTGGGATATAAATATATATA
>DWEJ01000293.1:0-18152 GCA_018245835.1 Mysoria sejanus stolli | reverse complement strand
GTCTGGTTACAATATCACAAGCTCTCTTGAAGCTTAGTTTGGGATCAGATGGCCGTGTGTGTAGATGTCCTAAGATATTTATTATTATTAATACCCTATATTTAGAAGTCGTACTTATTGCTTATTTGTTAATATATTTAATGTGTTATTTGCGATGATAATTGATAAAATAAAATCAAAACCGGTGGAGAATGCCTTTAAATACGCCTTTTATATAAGCCAGTGAGTTTAAAAATCTTAAGATGTTACAATAAACTGCAAGCAACTGAATTACATAAAAGTTGAATGTTTTTTTTTGTACAAGAATAAAGCTGTATAAAGACGTTAAGACATTTTCCAAATTCCTCAGACATTTACCAGCTCGTTCTGAGTTTACGCAGACTCATTAGGCATTTTCCAGCTGAAAAAGTTTAGTTGACACGACGCTACAAAGATCAATGAGAATTAACGCCACGTTAAAAGAAGTCACTCGGTTGTTAACAGAACAAAATTATTACTTAAAAATTACTTTTCTTCATCAAAATCGACGTTTCATAAAAAAAAAAGTTATAGAGAAAGAATATATGTAGAATATTTTTATAAATTTCAATTTTCCATTTAGATAGTACTGATTACATATAAGAGTTTACATATAGCGTAGATGCTTTCAACGGACACATTCACTCTGACCCCGATACATTAAACTGTTTTAAAATAGTCTATTTAAATGCACGTTATAGTATTTCAATTCATATACTCTTTAAATTCATAGTTAGATATATGCTTGTTGTACTTTGGCGAAATGTGGGAATGCACTATACTTCTCTGTCTACCCCTACTTACTTTAAACTTTAACTTTTGTCTTACTTTAAATTGTATAACACGACGAGGCATGGATAATAAGCTACCGACTTTAGTAGTGCTCGTTGACTTTTCAAATGCTTTTAACACAGTCGACCACGACATCAAAAAAAAAAATATTATACGTTTATAGATTTTACGTCTATTTTTGTTTTCTTCCAATTTTTTTTTCCTATTGTTACCGCCTACCACCTCTCACCATCACCTAGGGTTGACTGGTACAGAATGCCACTAGGCATTAAGTCCGCCTTTTGTATAATACCTTGTTTTTAGTAACTAAATAAACTTCGCATGAACTAACATTTTATAGTACCAAGTTTGAACATTAATTGTATTATATTTTTTTAGTACACCTAAAATTAACATTATATTTTATAAGTATGTATTTACGATACATGCCGCTAGAAATGAGATTTATTATTACAGGATTTTGCAACATTTAAAAAATTGTACAAACTCAGGCCTTAATCATTAATAGCTCACAATCATAGCGAGGATTAACTTTGATAGCATACATACGTGAATATGTTTATCCTCATTTAATGGTGCATATATCGAGTTTAAACACGTCTGGAGCGTATCCAAAGTCCTTGGCGACAGTCCAAATGAAGTCTAATGACGCAACAATTCAGTGCATTTAGGATGTACGGGAAAACTGAAATACATTAAACTATCGTTACATGTGAATACGGAGCTGATACGTTTGGTAATGTACACAGTTTTGAATGTTATTAGAGTTGTAACATACCATCACACTTGTGGCTTCCGAAGGGTATGCAGAGGTACTTAGTACAGTCCCTCGTGTCGCTAGTTACATACAACCTACAACAACGTGTCGATTACATACAATCTTGAAATAGGTTGTGAATTTATTGCTGTACACCGGGCATAAATCCAAATTCCGATTTAGTATAGGAACTTTAAATTAGAAAAACTCAATTATAGCCGACCCGGGGATCCAATCTAGGAGCTCTTGATCAGCAGTTGTGCGTGCAACCACTGGACCATAAAGCGGTAAAATTATGAGTAGCAATAATTACTTTCGTTCCTAAAATTAATTGAATATTTGCAGAACATATTGTTAACTTAACGTCGTAAATGTCGATACGGTTAATATACTCGTACTCTTGAAAAATGTCATATACTATGCTGATGACCTGTAAATACAAACGTACTAAACACAGGTACATATATGAATGAAAACATAGTTATCGGTAGATTCTGAAGTGAACGATCATTTGGCACGATGCTTGCAATACTTGCGAGTGCAGCGTTCCAAGTTTGATAACCGCTTCGACAGTTACGTGAATATCAAATGTAGTTATCTCTTTGTGTTCATGGCAATTCTGTTCGAGTTCTGCTACCGAGTTACGAACATGTAGACTTATTGATTTTTTTTAAACACAACAAATAAACACCTCAAACAAAATGTTTCGGAAGGCTCATTTAGCCGTCTATTAGTTGTCGTTGGGCAACAGTTGTTAAACTTCGTCGAACACTTTAAAAGTGGCTTCAAAACATTCAACAAACAAGTTAGTCTTTAGTTCCTATCTACTCAAATTCACATGCGGACATCCCTTGGCAGATGTCCCATACGTCCATCAGCCATAGGCTGGACTGTATCCAACAGTTAATCGTGAAAGGGATTGTGACAAATCATCGCTTTAAGCGTGTGATAAATCATCGCTTTAAGCGTGTAAAAAAACAATAAATTATCGATAAACGTATAAGTTCAATGGAATGACGATGACGTCATCTTTTTGTTTCACGTGATGGTAATGTAATAGGCCCCCATCAAAGTATCCCACGGGAGTTGCGCGTAAAATTGAAACGTAAAATTGAAACGCGCATTTTACGAGTGAACGCCCGGGGGCTTTTCCCATCCATCAAACGGGATTTCCTCGCTGATTGGGCCCCTTATCGGTTTACTGCGAACAGGCTGTGAACAAAGATGCGTCTCACTCTCGCTGCGCGTCAAACAAAAAACATAATATTTCGCCAAATTCTATTATCCGTCAAAAGGTTAACGCCGAAAAAAGGTTCTTAGGGTAGGATTTTTGGTAAGCTTATTTAGACTTTAGCCGTAACCACCTTTAGAAGGATCGATACAAAATGAGTTAAGTGTATTTTTAACATTTTACTACATTGCACTTGATGATAGAATCAAAGACCACGAGCAAGAGAAGAAAGTAATATATTTGCAGCAAACGAGATTTAAACCCAGGACCTCTCATTCGGCAGTCGCGATTGCAATCGACCAACGAGTCACGACCAACAAGGGAGTTGTAATCTTTAATTATCTCATATCTCATGTCTGAAATTTCTGCTGTAATTACTAATAAATAAAGCGGTTTAAATGTAGGGAGAAGTTAACTTGTACCTTGTCAGTTCTTTTGTCTTTCTACCGGTGTCGAGTCGAATTTAGATTAAATCTGGTCATAAATTTAATCATCTCTTGTTAGCAGTGGTTGATGGATCACGACGGCGTTGTTACTCGCGAGAACTGAGATAGCGTGATCTACGATATAATTAGTAGGTATACGGCGTATAAATTTTGGGCATTCAAAAAATATAATTTGGTATCTGATTATAATCCACCTAAAAATTTTGTTTGGAAACATGCAAATGTTTTATCGGGGTAATATAAAAATGACTTTAAGCGGCTGAATGATTACATTTCGAGTTGGCAGATGTAGAGAAATGCTAAAAAATTCTCCGCTCGAAGTGTCTCTAATGACTGTGAAGCCTCGCAAATGACAGAAATTGCGCTCGGAGACTCCTTCAGCGGCTTTTTGTCTAAAAATCTCGCTTTGAAGTGCGATGTTGACATGCTCTCTCCAGTTTTTACAACTAACCGAGTTTTTTCTACCTCATACAATTATATTTAACCTATATACTCAGATTCCGATATATAAAGTCCATTGATAACGACCTTTAAATCCAACATCACAAAAAACGTATTCCAAAAATCTACGGCAGAAACAAGTTGAAGGTTGGTGTTACTCGGAACAGATCGTAATCTTTTACAGCAGAAATATACTGAACTAGAGTAACTAAATGTGAAATGTTCAGGATTCATATTACCGAAATCAAATACTAGGTACTTGGAGTCGTTGTTTTGAATTTTGACAAACAAGAAACTCAAAAGCGGTGTCCAGTGTTCTTCAATTACACCAACGTTTCTATGTTACATCTATTTATTCTAAAAAGTTTGAGACATAAATAGTGACCTACTCAGAATCAAATGAATTAATACTTTATATAGGTAAATGTAAAAAGAAATAAAAGCATAATGCCTCTATTATCCCAAAGAGGTAGGCAGACGAGAGTAATATGCTAACGTTTTACCGGTTACATATTCGTAGTACGTTTAAACGGTACGGTACGGTACGGTAAGTTCGAAAGCCAGCGTCAGTCAATAATATGAAAATTAAAACTACATAAACATTATGGTTTCCATAGGTCTATAATCCTAGAATATTCTGGTAACGGTAATTTTCCAAATCTTACATAATATATTTGGTTCGTTTTATTTCAACACTTAGATGGAAATGTATAAAAATCCCCAGTTGTCTCGAGTGACTAAGTTTCGCAAACGACAAGAATTGCGATCAGATGGCGCTGCGAGCCGCCGACAGCCGCCGTTTTTGTCTCGCAATCTTTTATTAAGGAAACTGCGAAAGAAATCGCGACGAAATCCGAGCAAACAACGATTAAGACCTTCTGACTTTTCGTAGAAATTAAAAAATAAATGGTCCTTTAGAACATTCCCTGACTAAACGAATGTTGATTTGATTTTTACTTAAAGTGATGTAAGAAATTGTATGTATTGGACGCGAAATCTGACGAATAGTCTCTCAGATTGGGTGTCTAAATTGTAAAGTTTAGACAAACTTTTTGTTTAGACAAACGAAAAATTCATGGTAGGGAGCAAGCCGAAATGTAGTGACGGAACACCCTTCAAAATGACGACATTCATTAGAAACCCAAGGGATTGAAGGGAATCTATATTTCTATTTAAAGTGAAGAGAACCAGAAGAGTAATCAAGAGGTCGTCTGATTGCGACCATAATTTATTCGTAGCAAATTTTCGAGTTATGAATCAGTAATTTAATTTTTTTATATTAATAAACATATTGTATTTCATCCGCATTTTCCCCAGGCAATAACCCAGCAAAGTGACAGAGAAATTTACATAGTCTAAAGTCCATTAGAGAACATTTTAACAGTTCAATAAAGAGTTTGCAGAACTGTGCAGTTAAGCGTGGAACCGGAGTGTCCGAAGCGGGCGAGGGAGTAATTACTACATAGAGTTACGAGTAGTATCTTGTTAGAAGTAACTTCCGGAAACTGAAGAAGATAAGTTGTTGCTGAACTTTAAAATGTAGGATCTGGACAGTCGGCACCCTCTATGCGAAACCATCGATTCTCTGCACAACTAACAAAGCAAAACACCATTCGGAATGGATGTTTAGTACTGTAAATTTTCACCAGTTACGTCATACATCCCATGGAATCGTGGGCGAATCCCATGAAACCTCCCAAGCACTAGCCCATCCGGCAAAACCAGACTTGCAGCTACTACTAACATTTACAAGTTAGCAAACCCGAATAATACTTTGCCCCATCTGAGCCCATCTGAGGATCGAGCCTGGTGCTTTGTATACGATGTATTGTATACGGTTCTAAATGAACCGTGATAAACGATGTAATCCTTAATATATAACTGGTACAGACTCAGATAATATCGTCAATATTATCTTTTTTGGTTGAGTTGTTGCAAGTAGGATTGCTTATCAAGAGCCGAATCTGAGATCGAACCCAGGTCGGGTTCGATCTGACATCCAACTACGATGGAACTTTTGTAACTTAAAATTCCTTGTATTAGTTTGGTATCTATTGTTTGTATATCCGGATTTGTGTCCCGTATAGGTATGTCAAGATGTCACCTACTACATAGTGCGGGGCAGAATATAATGTTGAAGTGCATTATGTGATTTTGCAAAAAAAAGGAAGAAAGATCTATTCTTCGTTATGAATTCAATTTAATACCGTGTTCAAAATGATCACTGATAATATCGATTGGGAATGGTAAGACATGAACGCTAGGCTCCATTTATTTTTGGATCGAAGCCAATTGTAAATACTTCATGTGCTTTATTTGGGACATTTGGCGCAACATCGACCGTTCGGCATTTCAATGAATAATTGCTAATGTTACTCCCTGTTAGATGATAGATCATGATGAAGCAGATTTAACGTGGAATATTCTCTATTATAGCTCACGTGTTATAATATAATATATCATTTCAATCATACGCTAAAAAAATTTTGCACGTGATTATTTACAAGATTTTTTCTGCACCTGAGTTGAGTATTATTTATAATTTATTTGCGTTCGTGCTTAATTTGTAGAATATCTTAAACGACATATTTAATTATGGAGATTTCGGAACTGCAAGGATGAATACAATGGCAATATTTCTGATGCTAACTTTCGCAATAAAAAAGGAATTCAACATAATTTATGACCAATTTCCTATTTCCGTTACATACTTTATTTAAAAAACGAAGCATTTTTTTTAATGTTATGATACTACAAGACATAATGAAATCCGAAGGACCAACAATGTTGAAGAGAGTATATTTATAAAGATAATGTAAACTGGACACTTTATCTGGACTATTTATCTGGACGAAAAATCAGTCACACAATTAGTTCTCTGTTGAGTTGTGCTCTGTCTATTTATGTTATTACTCTGTGGACTAATATAAAGCGTATGCAAAATTTTACAAAGAACTTTAGCTATAATAAAAATTTATAGCCATTTACAAAGACCTTAAATAACGTATGCAATTTATCTAATGCGTCTAAGCTGTGGCACAGAACACGTAATAATAAATAAATCCAGACTACTGCGTTTATATAAACAGAATATTCCAAATATCACTATGTTATTGTGAATTTATATAATTTTATTTTTAATTGAAACCAGCGGTAAAAATGAATAGACGGCTCTATTTATCTGAGGGCGACACTCATTCCACTGTCGTCATATCCACAATGGGAATGGTTGCTTTGTTGGCAGCTACAGGATTTAAAATTAATGCATCATTATTTTTTTAATTGTGGTAATTCTGAAATACACATTCCACGATGAACGATTCCGTCTTAAACTTGGCTTAAATATACTTGTTATAGGAAAAGATTTACCGTGTACCCTATTACTTACCAAACAATAAAGAAAAAAAAATTAATTTCACTTCATTTTAAATTCTTAACAGGATTAGCAAAATTACAATATTTAACACATCCCTCTGCAATAACGATACTTTATACAAGAATTTATTTATAAATAAATTTAAATAACAAGACTAGTATTATTAAACTGATTAAATTGGTTATTGGGATCACAGTTGTTATTTTATTTAAGTATAATTATACCGCGGCATACCGCGACCTGCTTGCACTGATTTTACTCGACTCTTACGACACTGTATCACAGCATGGGGACGGGAAATGCATTCTTACTCCGCCCAGACAGGAATATATCATAAACACATTTTAATAACAAACACACATTTTAATGTAAAAAAGATAACACATTTTTCTTAATTACCTGATTGCCCTTCAACATTATTATTTCGGTAATCCAGATAATCGTAGATATTCATTGTTCCTTATATTTTGTTATATTATTGAAATAAAAGTATTACTCACAAACGAATAATAAAAAAACCTATAAGCTGTTGAAAAGCAACACAACAGATTGTGTAGGCTTAATTTAATTGCGTCTCAAAATTACGGACGACTTTATTGTAGTTTCATGGCATCATCGTTTTTGTTCATTTATGGGTCCTAATATAGCTAAAGTTAGCAAAATTGTTATCGTATCTGATTGTTCGTTTAAAGGAATATTCTTGTCGTAAAATTAGACACTCCAATCTCCTATATCAATAAGTTCCAAGCCATTCTTTTTACCTAAACTTCTTTTAATCAACCCTTGCGGTATGAAATCAGGTTCATTGATGTCTTCAATTATTGGCACATAAACGGTATATTCTTCTACTTTTTTCACGCTTTTCATTTCTTCGTTTTCAATCATCTCTCTTATTCTTGACAGTACAATATTTGTTATTTTTAACGCTTCATCTGAAATATTTGGATATTTATTATGGGTAGATTGGGCGTCAATTTTATCGAATAAATCATCCGCTTTATCGAGTTCTTCGTTTTCGTCATCAACGATTTCCATATTATCAATAAAGTCATTTGTCTTTTCTCCTACTTCAGTTTTTTCTTTATTGATCATTTCGTTCAAATCTTTTTTCACGCTGGAATCCGCTTCTAAGTTATTTATGTATGTTTCTACCTCCATATTGAAAGGAACATCGTAAGAATTGAAATCAAAACCATAGACATTCCTTATTTTCGCAGCTATACCACCACACAAAGCTGTTATTGTCAATAAACGTGCAATATAGGTGTTCATTTTGATTGAAATGACTACTTTATTGCTTGGTAAGGCGTTACAGTCAAAGATTAAAAGCATACGCTGAATATTGCGGTTTCGATCAATGTTATTAAGTGCATTGCACGGTAGTTCAAGCGTAGGTATGCGATATCGTTTTAAATTAAAATGCAGAGTAAAGTCGCGTCTACATTGATAAATTGCAAGCAACGTTTGATATAAGTAATTAGGTATCTAAGAAAATAAACGAAAGTGATGTATTATAATAACACATCAAGTCTTTTATAGACTAGAATATATTTTATTAACAGAACCTCATTAAGCAATTTTGCAATTGCTATTTAAGCAATTGTGGTAGCCTAGTGGTTTGAAATTCGACCTCTCACGCCGGGAGGTCGGGTTCAAATCTCTGGCGCGCACCTCTTAAAAATGTGCGTTTTAAATTTAAATATCACTTGCTATTCGGTGAAGGAAAACATCGTGAGGAAACCTACACACCTTGAGTCAAAAAAAAAATATTGTTCTCTAAGGTGTGTGAAGTCTGCCAACCCGCGCTTGGCCAGCGTGGCAGACTATGGCCTTAACCCTCTCTTTCTGAGAGGACCATGAGGACCATGAGGAGGACCCATGTTCCAACAGTGGAACGACAGAAGGGTCGATATGGTATATGGTGTTATTATGATTATTTGATGTTTACACGTCTTTTTATAAATTAACTGATCTAATTAGTAATTTCTCGAGTGGCATTCTTTATGGTAGCAACATTATAGGACGTGAGTTCCCAACGGGGCAGTCCGCAGTGGGTCGAGGGTCAGTTGGCGCGGCGCCAGTCCTCAGAAAGCCGAAACTGCGCCCGTAATCAACTCCCTTGGACCGATCTGAATTTTGTAATTAGAGCCGCAGTTCACGAGTTCCGATGCGACCGCTAGCTGCAGCTAGTTCATCGACTCGCTCTATGGACTAGTTTCGTTAGTTAACTAACGAACATTTGACATGCGTTTTAAAATCGGTGTAAACTTGAGATTCGTTATGTAACGCCAAGCTATAATTAGTTTTGAAACTAATCAAATTGGTGTGCCGTCATAGGTTTACAGAAACGTCTTAAAGCAATATTCTCAGCTGAGGCTAACATAAAAATACATAGAAAAAGATGAGGTCGCTGATGGAACAATCCAAGTTGATCAACATCTACTACTTTGCTTCTCAGCCAATCAACGTAAAGTTTTATATCGTTACATAACGCGCAGGAAGGTTGCGACCGCGCGAGCTTTCGAGCGCCCTCAAGTGGCACCGAAACTACAACTTGAAAAATAACGCCGAAATATTCTTAACATAGAAAATTCTGTAGATCATCTCCGGAAATTGCGAAAAGTTTATTGGCCATCAGCTGAATGGACGTTCCGTGTTGATGCGCGCCGCGAGGAGAGGTGTCAGGTGTGCCTCTTCGAAATACACAATTTTATTTAACGTTGTCATCTCCTCTGTTTTCGCTCAAGTGTGTGAGATATGTTTTTGTTCAGCAACGCATCCGTCACACTCCAATTGACGTAAGTCCACATTGCCGAGACGTTACATTTACAGGTAATGCTCAGAGATGTAAATAGGATATCAGGGAGCGTTCAAGTATTACGTACCGCAATTTCAGGGAGAGGGGGTTCTTATAAAACGGTAGGATGCGTTTTATTGCAACTTAGAAATCTTTTGTTCAATTATTATTTCCGCAAACAAAGGTATTTTAGGCACTAACCGGTACTTTACAGCTTTACTCAACTTATTTGTGACTTTTAGATAAAAATGGTCATTTGGGTGTTACCTACAAGGTACAAAAAAATGTTACACCGCGTTATATGGGGGGAGGGAAGGTCAAGAATCTTCCAAAATAGTGTTACGTAATACTTGAACGCTACTTTAGGCGAAATGTGGAAAATTCAGTTTAATCCAGTGTGAATACCGCAACAAAAGAAATTTTTACGACCACATTTGCAAGCAGAATGAATGTTGCCCTATTCCAATTACCGGACGAGAAATGGGAGTGTGGTATGTGCAGGTGCAACATGTTGCATGCCATCCGGCGCAGGGGCGCTGCAGGGGCGCTGCAGGGGCAGTGGCACAGTCGTGCAAGTTTGAAACAGCCTTCACGTGGCGCAAAAATATATCTTGCGTTTGTGATAATATGGAGACCCCGTTAAGAAAATCTGTGCGGGTTAAAACTACTCTACAGAAAATAAAATATTTAAATATATTTGTATATTATATATTTCTATGTGTTCAAGTATACATACATATACAGCACCGATTATGAGCCACTACAGCCAGTATAAGTTCAAATAGGTCACTGTGGGTTTTTTCTGTGTATCTTGTTATACTATTGTGTGGAAAGTACACGACTATCTCATAAGAGAATACAAAAAAACATATAAACAAGCACACAAAACTAGTGGCCCCCACTCTGAAAGAGGCGCATTTCGATTATTGTAATTTTCAACTAATTTATGAGATGAAAATATTCTGTTTTTAAATTAATCGACCGAAATGTACAGTATTTTCTGAACATTTCATTTAAAATCGAATTTAGAATTAACATATTCGTATTTGCATTAAAATTAGACAAAGAGATTAGCATAAGAATTGTAAGCCCATAGACAACTATTGCTTTCTTAAGTCAACAAAAGGGTAAGTCTTTAAGGAGCAAGAAAGGAGGTCGAGACAAAAGAGAGGCTCGACAAAAGACAACGATCGAAGCATTTATAGAGACGGCTTTGCAGTAGTATTGAAGTAGGGAAGCCAATCCGAGGGCTCATCGGCGCGCCGCCAGCGCCGCCAGCGCGATACGTTTGTTCAAGCCGTTTTACAGATTTATTTGCTGTGAATGGGTTATTTCCTATTTCAGTCGGTTACAGTCGAATCTTTCTACACAAGTACTACTCTACTTAAAAGTTTATAATTTGAATGTAGTTGCACCATTACAACGCTGAAAAAGCCGAACATGTGACTCGTGATTTCCCTTGACGCTACGTCTGCGTGGAGCAAATAAAACTGTTAACGTAATGGAAATTACTTTATTGGAATACTTTTCCTGACTATGGTGTGCGTATTTTAAACGTAACTTCACGCCTGTAATCCCTGAACAGGTACGCAGAGGAATTCAGAACACTCCCACGTATCATCAGTTACGTGTACGTCCCACTATGGAATAAGTGTTGAGCCTATTGCCATGCATTGGGCAGATATCCAGATTCCGAATCACTACTAGAAAATTTAGTAGTGGCCCACTCGGGAATGGAACCGGGGACCTCCCGATCGGCAGTCGCACTCGCCACGACCACGACCAACGAGGCAGTCAACGTTTGTATTTTACTCTTACTTTATACTCGCTGTTCCTTCTCGTACCGTTCTTGTGTCCTCACTTGTTCATTTTATATTCATCGTGCATCCGTTCTTCATCCTACTCTAATCAGTTGCTCGTTACGACTGAAAAGAGCTCAAAAGCCATCATTTGGGTGAGGTTTGGCAGCTCGAGCGCCAATTGGTTGATACAAGGGTTGTCAGGTTGACCGAATTATCTGCCTATAACTTTTTACAATTAAAATCTTATTTTATTAGATCAATTATCTCATTTTATTAAAAATAGGAAGTACTCTTAAATGAACTAGCTCCGGGATATGTACCTATAGGCAAATTCTGTAGACAACCGTTACAGTGTTGCTTTATTTAATATGTCATAGTGTTGATATTTATTTAAAGTAATGTAATACATATGTACTTCATGTAATTAATAAAGGCTTCCTAATAGTTTAAAGTAGAGATATAACGAACATTAGCTACAGACATTCATACATATCACTTTTTGAACATTAGCTACAGACATTCGCGAATGCGAATGCGAATGCGAATGCGAATGCGAATGCGAATGCGAATGCGAATGCGAATGCGAATATTCAGTTTTTGATAGAAAATTTCATAGAAGAATTTGTTTGTGTTTGTTTTCATTGCATTATATATATTTTGCGTTAATGTTCTAATTGAAATTTAACCGTTGGTCGTGTGGGTTCGATTCCCGGATCGAACACTACAAAGTTATCTAATTTAGATTTTCTAGTAGTGGTTCGAAGTCTGGACAAGTGCCCGCCGCGTGGCAATATTCATACTACACTCATATGCCTATCTTCTGGTAGATTGCAGGCGCAATTTTACGTCAAAACTAAAGTGTTATGCCGTGGACTTGCTTGAGTCTTTTACGAAGACAACTTTATTGAAGTAATTGGTTGCAAACACAAGAATACATAAGATAATGGTGAAACATTTGTTTAAAAGCTGTTAGTGATATCATTAGTAAACAAAAGGCGGCTAGCTAACACATTAAAGCTTAATCCCTATGCAAGCGGCGGCGGCGCGGCGCGCGCGGCGTGACGTCCAGGCCGGCGCTGCTAGACAACTTAATGCAGTGTTATTCCTGTTTTATTGACACATGGATCAAACGGAAATGTTTGGACTTGTTCACGGCACTCGGCTTCATTCTGTTAATTGCCTTGTTCACTTCTATCTAGACGAAAATTTGTAAATAATTTTAAAGTGACTGAAAAGTTGAGTGCTTAATATTATATTTGTCAGAAAAACTAAGTTGTGATATTTACATTTAGCATTTTAATTAATAATTTTATAACAAATAAAACTGCCTCGTTGGACGTGTTGGTTGCAAGCGCGACTGCCGATCGGGAGGTCCTGGTTTCGAATCCCGGGTCGGGCACTATCGTAATTTTCTAGTTTAGATTTTCTGACAGTGGCTCGGGGTGTAGAAATTGCCCGGTGTACAGCAATAGGCACCCATTCCATAGTGCGATGTAAACGTTAATGGTGAAACGTGGGCGTGTGTGGGCGTGTACTACACTCTGCAGCGCATCTCTTCGGCGATGACAAGCGTCATGTTACACGTTACTGTTATAATTATGAACTAATTATCAATTACAGTTACAAGTAACGTGTACATGAACGACCCTCTAACTAAACCTGACTCGGACCAAACAATACATTTACTCAATAGTTAACAATGACAGTCAGCCATTGTGATTCAGTCAGAGTCAGAACTACTCAGAACAATTAAAATTAAGTACAGCAAATTAATAACATACATAAGTATAGAATAAGATTTTTAAAATGTCACAAAGAACTGCAACTGACACAAAGACATGACGTTCTAACTCAGAATTAATGTACATGGTTAGGTTATTAAAAAAAATGTTACTGTTATGAATCCACCTTACTACATATGTACATACACATGAGATATGTGTGTATCGCGAGGCTTCCCGCTGTGCATGCAGAGCGCACGCGTTTCTCCGCGCACCGCGTGTCTCCGCGCACCGCGTGTCTCCGCGCACCGACTTCTACCTTTATTGACCAGCCGTGCTTCTTATACACTCATAGCTCTTCATATTCGCTGCGTTTGGACAGTTCTGTTTCCCCCATTAGCTTCTTCTTGTATTTATGATTATTCTTTAACTTTTACAACCATTAAAGGTGAAACTCATTCTCTTTCGAGTAAAAACATAAGCAAAGTGTTTTGGCGTGTGCCGGAGCAATGTCCCGAAGCCCTCGCAGACCCGCGTGGCTCAGTTACTATCGTTCATTAAGTGATTAGTGTGCGACTAGCGGCAGACGCTGCGCTGCCGCTAGTCTGCCTAATGGATTACAACGTGAGTGATGCGACGACGACATCTAACGACATCTAATGACATTAACGCTGACCTATAATCATGACGTTGTTGGATGCGGCGTCTTTGTGCGCTCGTGCTGCCAGCCGGCGCAGCGCGTGTGAGCACTTTTAGCACACAGCAGTACTTCGAGCGCCGTGCGTTAATACTTGTGATTTCGTTTTAATAATACTCATAATGTAGAAGTACTTCTAAAACATGTGTAGGCGTACTTCTATAATCTGAAAAAAGAGGTTCTAATTAAATTATCGTTGTTCTTAATAACATTCGTCTATTTATATAACTTAGCATGCGAAAAATTGGCCCTTTATCACTATGCTAAGTCGTAAAACCAGACCGGCCAATAAAATTGGAAGCATTAAAACTTAGAAGAAAAGATTTTGGTATCAACGCAGAGTATTAAAATCCTCACGTCATTCATTGACCAAGAAGGTCGATCTTCATCCACGATGTTTTGCTTAATGAGGACAAGTCGATAAGTTTAGATGAGTGCATCAGATATACAATTGTTGACAATAGCGCTGCGCTACTGCCCATTTGAACTTGTCATCTGGTTGGCTCCAGCGTCTTCGACACTTCTGATGGGCAGGCCCTTTAGACCCAGTGCGATAATGCCGTGGTAATATCAGATTTGCTTACGTAAACAAGTTCTCATTGAAACTAGTTAAGTTCATGTTTTATTGTGCTTGCGTCCATTACGAAATTTTTACGTGATATTTTACATTTTGGATATTTTTTTCATATATGCCGGAATTTTATCTCAATTATAAATAACATTAAACTTGTTCCGATAGAACTTATAAGTAAATTCTCTAATTCGTCGTAATTCGATAAAATGTCAAGATGTATACGTATTAAACGTGGGGTTAACTGTTTACCAAAAAGCAAGTTTATTGCTGACTAATACTAGACGCGAGGTATTCAATTTTCTGTTAAACTATGCCGCCAGTTGATCGCGTTTATCAAAGCACTTCTCCGTATTATATCATCCGTCTCTTATTTTTGACTTTGCTCGCAATTCATATGAATCTTGTGCTAAAGCAAATATATCTTAATAAAGTCGGGCTTTTCTTTGTGAAGATCACAAGGATACGAGGATAATGTAATATATTTTCTCCATTCTGAGATTATCATGTTTAATATATATTATGCATGCATGTAGTAGTCATATTTAAGGGATGGGACAGGATCAAAGTTCTCCTTTAGGGTTGACTTTGAGTTTGTTGTTTGAGTGGATTTTTTTGTTATAGAATATGAAGTGAACCGTGGGATTAGTTGGCACGAGGACAATGTTTTGTTTTTATCAATTTCATTGAACAAACACCTTGCGTCTGCGGCCCGTTGTGTCCCGTCTGTGTCCCGTCTGTGTCCCGGCCGCATCTCTTTCTGCCGTGAAACAATTGTTACTATGATAATTCATATTCCGGTTGGAAAGATGCAGTTGGTAGCATACGTGCACACTCGAGCTGACCAGTTTATTAATTACATATTATTATGTATGCTCCAACATAGTAGGGACGACAGCTACCACGATCTTTAAATGTTTTTTTAAATGTTTAATGATACGGTGTACCTATAGAGGTACACCGTATCATTAAACATTTAAAAATTTATTCAATAAACAAGTTAATTCTTAACGGAATTCTCTCTTAACTCAACTTGCTTTTGTGGGAGAATATAATATTCTTGCATGAGTCATAAATCGTTTTATTAAATTAGGTTCTGGAGTGAAAAATATATTGAAGTATTTCATCCTCGCAAAACTGTTTTGGAAGTGAGTGGTTCATCGAGTGCTTATGGGCGAGTTCCGAACTTATCTCTGAAGAGGGACAGCTGATGCGTTCGACTGTTGATGTTTCAAGCGAGCTGTAGCACACTTGAAATGAAACTTTGTTCTCAATCAGCATTGAGTGTAAAATGTATTGTTCGTTAAGTTGAAGGCTCGACGGGTGCTCGTGCACAACTCGCGACTGCTAAGACACATGACAGTTACTTAATATAACAAGTTTATGAAGACAAAACACAGTCGTGCATTTCTGTCACATAACGGAATAACGCGAGACACGTCACGGAGTAGGCAGATCGCACAGACTTGTCACACTTCCTGTATAGGATTACCCTGTCAGCCAATGTCTGAACATTTCGGTCAATGTAGACAAGTCACTTTCTGCTTCGGCACCTTTATCCGTCAATGGTCATTTCGTTAAGTTGTTAAAAGTTCCAGACTACCCTTCCGTTACCCTCTAGTCGTCTAGTCTAGAAAGGAACTTTTAGTTACACACAATTTCTTGTAGATAAAAAATATGTTTGTTTTGCTTTGAATGGCGAATAATTGTCAGTGAGTAATGAAAATAATTGTCAGTGTGTCCGTGCATCACACTCTTTTAGCCGGAACACCACAGCGGAAACATTAATGCTTAGCAGCATGCTAGCGGAGTCCTCCGTAGTTTAGAAGAAAATATCTGCTTTAATAATTGCAAATGTAGACGTTATGTTTCAAATTAAGTCCTACGTTTGTCTTGGTCACCTGTACGTAATTTCATTATAGTCTGTGGATAATTCAATGCACGATCGAGTTCTCGTGATAATGTTATCTTCCTAGTCATCGCTGCATCGACTCCAAGGGTAAGGAAAGGGAAAACAAAATAAAAACCCGTCAACGAAGACACATCTCCCGACGGGTTGGCGGAACTGGCAGATGCATTAAGTTAATGAAATGGTATGGAACACGTTTCTGTCAGTCTCTGCTAATACGTATTACAGGCCGCTGACTGTAAGAAGAACAAGTGTACGGAAACAGTATTCATTTTTAGTGACTCACTCGTTAGTCGAGGGATTGCGAGCGCGGCTGCCGATTAAACTTTTTAGGTTCGAATTTCGGCTTGGGTACTCTAGGATATTTCTAACTTGTAATTTTTAGTAATGGGTCGAAATCTGAATTTTTGTCCGGTGTATGGAAATAGGCTCACTATGTTCTTCATGATGGAACGTAATCGTAACAGATGAAACGTGAAAGTGTACTACACTCAAGTTTCTCCCTCTTTGGAGATTGGATGCTTGATGGAACTCCGTACCTACACAGCATGTGACCCCTCTGTATACAGTAGGTATTTAACAATACTGTTTAACTGTACGTGATGGATCCGCAAGTGACAAAAGAATTAATATGTTGTCTTTGCGTAATAGGGAAGGAAACAATGCCATGACATGAGACGACGCTGACGGATGTGGCCGACGCCGACTTAATGAACTCATACGGATCTTATTCTGAATAGCGACACCAACACGTAGCGTTCCTCTTTTTTTGGTGCGGTTTATTCGAGTTTTGTGCAGTCTTAGAATATTGTGTAATCTAATGCTTTTTTTAAGCAGTGATCCCCTAGTGGTTTGAAATTTGACCTCTTTCTCCGGGAAACCGGGTTCAAATCCCAGACGCGCATCTCTTAAAAATGTGCGTTTTTAATTTAAATATCACTTACTATTAACGTGAAGGAGAAACATCGTGAGGAAACCTGCATACCTTGAGTCCTCAAAAAAAAATGTTTTCTAAGGTGTGTGAAGTCTGCCAGCCCGCACTTGGCCAGCGTGGCGGACCAATGGCAGGAGACCCATGTTCCAGCAGTGGTACAATAAAGGGTCGATATCGATGGGTTTTTAGCTGATATTTAATTTTTATCTAAAAACTAAATATTTTTTCGCCGAAATTATATCTCGGAAAATGTTTGCATATTACGTATTTTATATGTCCACATACTGACAGTGCCACACACACGTGTCTCTATAAGCTGAAATATTTCTAAAAAGTGTAGGCACTCTGTACTGTAAGCATTAAAATATTTATATTTTCCACGAGATGTACTCGTATTAGAAAAAACAATGGCTGCGGTTATCCCTCGGCCATTGTTTTAATCCTCAATTAGTATATTAGTTGTATATCTTATCTAGAATTTCCTGAGTGTGGCAATATTCCCATCCGTGTTGTACCTTTGTTCTGTCTCATCTAATCTATGGGTCATTGGTCGCGATGTGGCTTACAATCAACTATTTTCGTCGTCGACTGGCCCGTTGGTGCAGAGGTTAGTGAACCTGACCGTTGCGCCGGGGGTCGTGGGTTCGATTCCCACCCAGA
>DWEJ01000292.1:0-18168 GCA_018245835.1 Mysoria sejanus stolli | reverse complement strand
CTACACTCCTCTGCCGACGTCTTCGAGATTACGGTCGTGATATTGCGCTATTACATTTCTTATATTACTAATGGTACATATTAAAGGATACTGTTACATGTTTTGGCTGGCCCATTGCTTCGAGAGCGGAGGACTAACTCGACTGTCAAAATATTTTACTATCAATCTTTGGCGGAATGTTGTCCGACATTCCGTTCGGAAACGAACCTGCGGGTTAAGCCCGCATTGTAATACTAAAATATAAATACGATATGATTTCTTCTGTCCATTATAATCTTTAAGCCCGTTGAGTGTTAAAAGTTTAGTAGAAATAGTATTAAATTAAAATAAGCAACATAATAACGTAAGTAGCAGTAAAATAGTAAGTATTAAAATAGGAGCAAAGGAAACTCATTTATTTGTTCTTTTTCCATATGGTTGATATAAAACAAAATTAATTCGGTAACCTTGTAACAGGGAGAAATGGTGGCTAGTGTTGGCAACATTTGGTACGTTTATTGGCCGGTCCATTCGTTAGCGTTCCTAATATTATATTTCTTGTAGTATTTGTTATATAGGCGTTTGTCACGTGTGCGTACCACAATGTGTCCTATGGGACTATAAGATAATTCATGTTCTTTATTTGAAAAAATATACTTCTTGACTTTTTCTATCACTATTAAGTAATTCTTATCTTTTTCAACAGTACTCAACGTCTCAATAAGGAAATGCCAGTGTCTTTGCTTAGGATTGACCGTTACATGATAATCACGAGCATTATAATATCATCACGACAAGTTCAATACTGATTAGGCGGATAAAGTGATCAGAAAGGACAGCTTGATTAGTTTCTGACCAACACGTAGTCTTTCTTCATGAGCTCCCGCCGATTGCAGCAAGGTTGCAGCCGAGACTGATGAGTCTGCAATAGGCTGATGAGAATATAATAGTTTTGTTATTCTTTCCACTGATAACATCAGTAAGAATCATTTTAAAACATCAAGACCCATTTAACGAATCTTTGAAACACCTAATCCTAAGTTTGTTTCCAATTACGTAATGTGTGTAATTTGTAATCGAGTCAAACTAAAGGCGAGCGAAGTTAGCTCATAACCATTACAACGCTGAAAAGGAAATTACCTCTGAGATAAGCCCGATATAGTCGAACTGATTACAAGTTCAAATTTAATAGCAAGATGCCAACAACTGTGTCTCTTATAGATAAATAGTGTTCATAATTTTATTATAATTATGTATTTGGCTCTAATATGGTACAAAACATACCAATGTGATTTTAAAAGGAAATGTACCTACTGTATAAACCACTTTCTGTCATTAAATTGCAGATATTTGGTGCTCTCTGATTACCCTATAAAAACTTGGCGTGATGACATGTATTAAAGAACTTATTTTGTTCGATTTGGACATTGTCATTGTTCACCGTATAAAGATCTACGAGAAACCATTAATCATTGATGTTACTGTTTGAGATTAATTTTTAAACTGATGCCTATGGATTGTAAGATTTACTTCATACTGACTTGCCTTAAGTTACGAGTATTTTGTTAGTTAACAAAATATTCGTCATTAAACTCTATGAGAAATTGCAAAAAAAAAAAATTCAGTAATCGGTGTAATTTTTCACTTATTTCAATACAAATATTTGACATTTCATACTCATTACCGTATTACCTTTAAATAATTACATTACATTATAATTATATTCACACCATTCCAGCAACAACTGCAAATTTGGCACTAAACCAATGAGTACTGAAATTCGAGAAAATCGTTATTAAATGGAATATTAATGAAACACAAAACCGCGAAGTGAATTGAACTAAGCATACACAATAAGAAATAATATAAATATATGCCTATATTATTGCACAGTATAAGAACAATTAGTGAAAATAATATTTAAAGAAAATTAAAAAAATACGCTTTTCTTGCTAATCGTATTAAAAATTAGAAAATAATTAAATCGCCTCAAAATAAAACTATAATAAAATTTTAGTCATTAACGTGGGGTGCCTGATATTTTTTATTTAAATATTAGTTACAATAATTCTATTGGCAACTATCTATGAGAGGATAGTTACGAACCGCAGTAAAATGCACCCCACGCTTTCTACTCTGAATTGAATTACATATTCTGTTACCTACCCAGATTATATGGACATCTTCTAGCTCCATCATCAGACCCTGGTTACCATCTAGCACCAAAGTACTCGTTAAGACGATCAATACGAGCCCCAACTGGATGGGGTTGTGTCACTTAATTACCGTGTTCCTATGGCCATCTTCAAGCTGCATCATCAGACCCTGATATCTAGCAGCAAAGTATTAGTTGAAATAAAATCCATCTCCCTTTCATTTGAGACCTTGAGACATTGAAAAATATGTATCTGATCCGCCATTTTCAACTGGCGGACGCCTAATTAAGATACATGCCAAAATTCAACTCAATCGAACATTGGGACCAATGGGACCAATTGGGAACATTAGGAACATTGGAATCAATGGAACACTGGAACCGTTACATACATACATACATACAATCCAAGCTAATAAAAGCGTGTTAAAAAATACTGTTAAAAAATTTTAAAGTGATAATTAGAAACTCGGAACCAGTGGCGTATTAGTTTGAAACGGACTCTTAAGCAACACGTGCATTCGTCTATTGGCGGTGTGCCAACAACTACCGAATTTGCGCCACTGCTTAGAACGAAGAGGTCGTTATTTCAAACGTTAATGAGAAAATCAGTAGCTTTTTCAAAGTTCAAATAAGAATAAAATCAATCGCTGTTAATAAAAAGAAATAACGTTTCAATAATTTGAAACGGAATTTTGAGCAACACGTGTGCGACTTTGACTCTTTGCCAATGGCTATAGAACCTCATAATATATGTTTGACATGAGTTTAACATGGGCTATGAACAAGCGCGAGTATAGTCGTCTAGACTTCAAAAATACCAGCAACAATACCGTATATTCAAGAAATGCGAGGCTAATGCATGTGCGTCGAAGATATTTTTCTGTAGTTCAAGTTTTATATTTACAGGTCCGAGTACGGTACCTTGAGGTAGTCCTTATTGTAAAATTAGCTCACCGTTGGTAAAAAAATTAAACAGGTCGCTTCAGTTTAAGGTCTCTCAGCGACCCAAACACATGGAAACAAACGATATCTAATAGAACAATAATTCTTACAATATGTCATGGATGATTCGCTGTCTTAGATTGATTAACGAGCTTAGATTACTTAACGTTAAGGACAGTTAGAGACTAACTAAGAATGCTAAATGAAAAAACTAAAATATATACAACATCTTCATGTAAAAAGCGTTTATGTATCGACACGAAGCATACATATTCTTCAAAGGTGAATTATAATTGCTTGCATCGCTACATACCTTAAGCTTAAGCTTTTAAAGCTCTGTGTAATGTGAAAATATGAACACATAAGAAGCTATTATAGCGCAGGCGAGCGCCTTCGACACCTCTGTGCGAGCAATTACATCGATAGAGAGAACGATTATAATGAGTCTACTGATTTATAACAGGCGATGAGCGATAAGGCTAATAATGTCAATTTAAAGCCTAAATCAGTCATTAATGAAGCTATAGAATGGTAAACTCTGGCTTTATATAAAAATGGTGTGAAGTAAAGATTCAAATTTCGTATGTTGCTTATTCACCAACAAATTCCGTACCTGAAACAAAATTAAATGATTATTAGATACGTCAGTTTCAATTCCTCATATATTTTTTTTAACTTCACGCCTGTAATCCCCGAAGAGGTAGGCAGAGGAATGCAGAACACTCCCACGTCTCAACGGATACGTTTTTAAGTCCCACTATGGAATAGGTGGTGAGCCTATTGCCATACATCGGGCACATATCCAGACTCCGAACCAATACTAGAATTTTAATTTTAGATTTTTAGATTTTCTAGAAATTTTTCTAGAAAATTTTTTAGAAACTTTCTAAATCAGAAATATTCTTTAGTAGTGTTCGACCCGGGAATCGAACCCGGGACCTCCCGCTCGGCAGTCGCACTTGCAACCAACACGACCAACGAGGCAGTCAAACGAAAATTCCTCATATGTTTCAATTTTCAATATTACATAATCCATGAAAAAAAAATATAGAAGTTCATTTTTTATATAGGGAGTTATTATTGTGATCATTATCCCTATGAAATAAATTGACATTCTATTAACTAGAATAAATACGTAATAATTCTCGGTTTGTTGTTTCAACTTTATGGTCTACAATTAATATTTTTTTCTTATTTATTTCAATATCCTTTTTTATATTACATCAGTGAACGAAAGTTTATCGTTATAGGTACAGTGTTACGAGTATCACATTTATTCACAGGTCGTACGTGGTTGCAAGTCCTTGTACCAGTGCAATATAACTAAGCATATTCTGCAAGGCATTGTGTAACCACATTTTATGGAAGTCAATTTGGGACTCAAACACTTAATCTTATTTTAGCTGTAGTTTTAGAAGCAGAACAAGTTTCTGTTGTTGCAGAATCTTCAAGTAATAGTAAATACATACCATCGTATACTACTGAAACTATAGTTGATCAGAGGTTGATGTTCTGACAGATTTCTTTCGCCTCGTCTATTTTTATCAATTTCTCATACGAGTATCTGCTCATCTAGTAATGCCATAATAAGCAAATCCTATAATCTTGTTGTGTGTTTTAACAAACCCTATAATAATTCATACATAACATTTGGAATAGGCCAAATACTGGCTGATGGGGGAGTCAGAAGTCTCCGAAACCGGCGTGCATGTATGAATGTGGAGGAGGCGCGGCAGGTCTGTAAGGATAGAGATATTTGGCACACCGTGCTCTCTGCCTAACGATTAAAGGATCCGGTGTGAAGATATGTATATATATCCTGCTCTTCACGGACTGACGGTATGTGTGCGAATTAATTATTATTACACCATAACGCCAAGTTCCTTTTAGGGCAGGCAGGGCACACCGCGTGCGCAAATATCTCTATTCATAGACACCTAACGTGTTTCTTCATGTCCATCAATATGATCATAGTATGCAGGGCGTTTAAAATAATATTGTCTGTACTAAAGTTGCCTCCGAGACGAATAAGTCGACGTATGTAATAAATTGAATAAACTTAACATCATTGTATGGAAATTCGCATGAGTTACGTCAAATAATTGACTAGTGAAAGTCTCGTCTGGAGGTGGTAGCTACGAGTGTCAATACTGACATCTTCTCGTTCCGGTTTGACGGGTGTTAACGGCAAGCAGGACAGGATTAGACACGAGGTCGGACACGCAAGGATACAATGTCAGACACGTTCTGTAGATTTCAATGTAATTTTGTATCTATTTATTATTCATTTCTCACAGACAAGCAGCTACAGCGAATGCGTCTCTATACCACAAATTGAGCAACTTGATATGGATATTCTCCAAAATTCAGGGACTATACCAGACATTCATTATGACACGTTGTGTACTTTCGAATCCAACAGATTTATTATAATTATTATTATTTTAAATAACCGTTTAGCATGGTACTTTATATTTCGCTAGTTGAGTTCATGTCCTGCTATGGTATTGGGAGTGGGCCTAATGCCATACACCGGGAACATGGCCAGACTCCGAGCCACTTTTAGAAATTTCTTCTAGAACATATAAGTTAGAAACACCCGATCCAGGATTCGAACTCAAGACTTCTCGATCAGCAATCGCGCTGGCAACCACTCAACCAAAGTGGCTGTCAGAAATTAATATATGAGTATGAGAATATCAATAAATCAATTGTTGTAGAATTGTTGACGAACTATACGATTTAGGCCGATAACAACTTAAGCATCTGATCTTATATCGATAATAATTTAAATAGATTCAATAACGAAAACCTACAAACCCTATATCTCTTTAAACTTCACTATTCAATTCACCATAGAAGATGATTTGCATGCTCGCCTGATCATATTACACGGCTTTCTATAGAACAATAAAAATATAAAACACTTTATCATTTGCATGTAACTCGCGGAGCTCAATGCGCTCAAATTCGTAAGCTGCAGTCGTGTTCGTGGCATCCGACTTAATTCAATTTAGGCGTTTCCATGACAACTGTAATATTAAGACCAGAATCAAGAACTAGATTTTTTCCAGATTTAAATGCAGTTTTAAATGTTATTTCTTTAAATCTGTAGGTAAATTATTACAATCGCTATAGTTATTGTTATTATTATTATATATCACATTACGCCAGGTCCGTAACGGGGTACGTAGCGTACCAAGAAAAACATATACTATTTACACAATATTCTTGGTTGTAACGAGGTTTAAATTATTGTAAGAGAGCCGAAGCATCGGCTTTTTGAAAGGACGGTGTATATCTTCTTTATATAATACATATTCAGCTGAAGTCTTTTAAAATATATAGTATTAATATTTTTAACAAAAACAGTTGTGAATTCTAATGGAAACTGATAGACCGAGTTGTATGATTTTTTATTCATGTATGTACAAATAGAAAAACATAATAAAAGATATTGGATAATTTGCACAAGGATTTTTTTTTGGTGATAATCGTATTAAATGTGTTGGTGTTGATGGCGTATTATTATATTACTTTACAAAAAAAACCTTTTGGAAACAGAATTATGTACCCAACAGAATAATATTTTTATTTATTGTAAACGTAACTGGTGAAACGTGGGAGTACACTCACTTCTCTGCCTACCTCTTTGGGGATTGCAGGCGTGATGTTACGTAACGTAAATAGGACAAATTCTGGTTGATGGGGGAATCAGAACTCCCGGAAACCGGCGTGCCTGATGTATGAATGTCTGTTCTATTCGATCAAGATATTATATTTAGGTACTAATAAAAAATTAAATATACACGTACTCACCGCAGCTAGGGCCGCAGGTGCCTTCGGAACCACATCGGGCACGACGCCATGCGCCTCGAACGACTTCGCTACCGTGGACATGGTCCGCGCGAGCACCCTAAAATTGACCATAGTCGTGTGGGCTAGCAACAAAAGAATCGCACATCTCAATAATCGAGCCATTCCGAGTTGCACATAAACAAACAGGGTATGCGTAAAAACATAAAACGTATAATAAAACTCGATAAAAATACGGCCGACATGTGCAAGAGTCGGCCAGCGAGTGCGGTAACCGTTAGCAAAGTGCTGAATAACTGGTTACTGTGCTAAGTAGTGCCAGCTTGTACCGGCATGCACAGAAGTCTTCGTCGTCCACCATTTAAACGTTCAAAATAAAGTATATCAATTTTTAATATTGAAAATATTTTGACATCTATTCTTGTAGTAATCTATATGTAAGGCAGATAAGACGTCAAGTGTTTTTGTTCTCTATCAGTCAAGAAAGTGATGGCCAGAATTTTAACATTGTAAAAATTAATATACAACATATAAAAATCTATAACACATACTAATTGTTGAATAAACAATTATATTTGCGTTTCGTTACAAATTTGCACTATAATAAGGAATAAAATCATCTGCTTTGTTATATGGATGCTTCACTACTTGCCAAATCGATTAGCTTAATTTTTTCATTGTTATTAAATTTTACTATCATAACAATTGATTAGCTCCTGACTGTACATATTCGACAGATCAAAAATGACTCTACAATTATCTACATAGTATTTTTATATTTTTTGTAACTCCTTGTATCATGGAGTTTGCAATCATCATCAATTTGGCAATTGAAGCATCCGTAATATGCTACTCCAACATTAAATCAAAAATATATTATGATTGGTATGTTTGGTTGGGAATTTACATTTTTAACTGGCTCTTCTGTATTTTTTTTATTCCGTTATTATTCATACAAAGCAGTGATATGCTCTTATAAGTAATAGACTACAGGCCCATGTTGAAAAAGTTATGGGTCATTTGAACCACCAGGTGACCTATCTAGAACGATATAAGAACATAAAATAATAAGATCCAGCACTATGCCGTCACTTGTAAGCTGTCCAACTGAGTGCAGATGAGAATTCGAAAGTACTGGTAGACCGAGTACATTTTGGTCACATATTTTTGTACGGCATTCTTACCACCGATAGATCCATTAAAAATAATAAGAAAACGCACAGTGCCGTACAAAAATGGTGCGCCACAAAGTCGGAATTTTTTTTTATTTTCCGACAATTACCGGGGTAAATTTGGTCATTTGATTTTGTACGGCATCTGTGTCATACTATTTCAATACTGCTTTTAATCCATTATTCCGCAACGCCGTACAAAAATCATGCGACAAGGGGAAAAAATCGAGAGTTGCAATCCCCTCTCTTTCCGTAGTCCAGGGGGTGATTTGACACAACATGAAATAAATTTATTTTGAAAGTATTTTATGCATAGATAATATTTTTTCATGTGCCGTACATTTTCGTTGGTTCAAAGGGGAAAAAAAACTGAAAAAGAAAAAATCCATATAACGAAATGTAAGGTGAATTTTTTTTTATATTTTGATAATAAAATATGTGAGGGTAGTTTGTTAACTTTGGTGTTACCATACTGCCAAAATACTTACATGATTGGTTAAATTTATGTGTTTTATTAAAGTTTAGTTATCCGACACTGGATTTGTAAGGTGTTGTGTAATATTTTCTAAAAAATGATTGTTTTATTTATTCACATCATTACAATGAAACAAATCAATTATATGTATGTATCAATAATGTAATAATAATATCATACTTGAAAGCAATAGTTCTACTGTAGCGATCTAACCCTGAGGAAAAGATCTGATAAATTCTTATTAAAAAAAAAGATCTATCAGAAAATGGTCTGTATTTGTCCATGAAAAATCTTGTGATAACTGATAAAACTAATTTCTGATAACAAGTACGTCAAAAAAATTTTGTTGTGAAAATTCACATAAGTTTTATCAGAATATTCACATATTTATAACTTAAGTTAGGCAGATATAAGTATTTATAAGATACCGTGCTTATCAGATTCAATTAGAATATTTCGTTAGGACAATTGTATGAGATTTGACTGATAAAGTGGAGTTATATTTTTTATGAGAAAATAACTTTCAACTTTTTATGTTAAATTTTGAGAAAATTTGGTGGATTTTATAAATTGTATTTATTATATGAGATTATTTTAGATAATTGGTCCAGGTTTCATCAGAACTTCCAAGATGTTTTTTACGAGGAAATATCTAAAAACATTTGATAAGCGATTTGAAGTCTAAAATTAAGTTTTACCAGTATTTATCTGTGAATTAGGCTAATGGTACTAGTTGCCAGTTCCTGTGAGAAAAGTTGGCAGATATGAATATTTATGAGAAATCATGTTTATCAGATGTAATTATATACCGTTGATGTAATTGATTTATTGTTGGGATAATTGTGTCAAATTTTACTAATAAACTAAAGTGTTTTTTAAGAAAAAATCTTTCTCAGCTTCTATGTGAAATTTCAAGAAAAAAGAGTGGATTTTTTAAACAGTATTTATTAAATGAGATTGTTTCAGATAATTGACCCATGATTTTCTACACGAAGAAATATATGGAAACATTTAACAGGTATTACAAAGCCTAAAACAATGTTTACCGGAAGTTTATAAATAAACTAACTAACTATTGATTTGTGGAAAAGAGCTGATAAAGTCTTATAAATTATCAGTAAGAGTAGATGTCTTTTGAGAGCTCACATGATCATCTGTTTCAGATACCTCCGACAATATCGTTGCCGATGGAAATCGAATTCGTTTGCCGTTTTCAATCAAATCTGCAAGTTCTTGTTTAGTATCTGCAATAAAATATAAACAAGTAGTAACAGACTGTTAAGTTTACTTTTAAGTTGTAAAAATGTATTAGTGAGTAACTTCTGATAGAATCTTAATAATCACAGAAATAAATTCTGAAAAATACTTAAAAATTTTAAATTTATAACTTCTGTTCGTAACTGTCAATATTTTATCAGATTGTATAGTTTGTATCAGATTCTCATGGATTCTGATTTGGAAGATTTTTTGTTCTAATCAGAAACTATAAGAATTTCGTAAGAACGAATAATTAACTTGATGTCCTAGACAAGTTTTATACTTCTTTTATAAAATATTAAGTTGATTATGAATATCCTTATCACTTAAAATTAATCGAAAAATGTAAAAGTCTATAATGCACAAAAAAAATTAAATTCCAAATTAGACATCAAACCGTGAAAATGTATATTTCATTTAACAAATCGAAGATAAGTCTATTGAAAAATAAATATAATTAGAAATTAAACATACCACGAACAGCACCAATCAAACACTGTTGGTATTCACCTTTTATTTTCACATCAAAAATTTTATTAGGCTTTGTCTGCTGGTACTTTATGATTTGTTTAATCGTGACAGTAGTATTTTTGCCACCTTTAAGTAATTTAATGTATACGTACATAAGGGTTATTTGGTTTTTCCGTCGAATTAAAAAAATTACTAAATATTTAACTGAAAGCGTTATTATAAAAAAAATAAGAATCAACAAAATTTGAGAGTTATTAGCTCACAACTCATAACTATTTGTGCCTGATTGAAAAATACGTTATTCTTGTCCGCAGCTCATTCAGTGAGTGAGTGTATATTATATAGGTACTTGTCGTTTGCCACCGCGTCAAGCGTCTAACGTGGAAGCCCCGTGATTGGCTCCTTACTATACAAACGTGACTTACTCCTTTCCTCGTATTGTGTTTATATACGAGAGAATAGTGCTTGATCTTTTTCTTGCGTACAACTTTTACACTTACACTAGTATAATGCTCGGCGTACTACATGAACCATCATTAAACAAAGGATCCGAAAATATATACATGTGATACTATACATTGAAACGCACTCACATTTGTAACGTATGGAGTATGGCTTCTTACAGAAATACTACATAAAAGAAAATGACTCAATTACTTATTAATAGATATTATTGTTATAACAATATAAGTTTATTTTGCATTTAAAATTAGATAAAAGTTATTGCTATTATATTACAATAAAAAACGAAGTCTTCACGTAAAAGCAAAAAAAAAGTAAAATTACTCTTATTAAAATTATTAATTAAATAATAAATTTATTCAATTTGTGAAAAAAGTGATTAAAAAATGAAAATATTGTCAACATCGGGATTCGAACGCCGATCAGATATTTTACACGCAGACACGTTGCTAATCGGGCTATTTTTCAGTCGTAGAATTTAAGCTTGCTAGTATACTTATCAGCCGACTTAAATATTGTCATTTTTTCTGAATGAAATAAACGTTCAAATAAACAATAAAAGGGGTAAATACCCTACAGAAATAAAATAGTGACACGAATTTTTATGTCAAAGTAAATTACTAACGTCGTGCCTTCCCCTTCTAAGTAAAAATTAGATTTAAATAAAACGGATTATGTGTCCTTTATATTATCCCTTGAAACAAAGGGTTGCGTCAACACGTAACTTATATCAAAACATAATATTCTAGCAGAGCAACAAAAAAGATGTAGAAAAAGTAGTCAAGGTTGCAAAGAACAGCTTACGTTAGCCGCCGTTGCCGTGAACATCGCAGCAACACATGAAAAAAATATACATGCAATGTTTATTGACTACCATAAAGCGTACCATTCAATACCACATAGCTGGCTCATACAAATTCTTTTACTCTTCCTCCTGCGGCACCGACGTGAGCGGACGTGTTTCCTGTGCAGTCCGTTGTAATTAATTAATTCTGTGAACAGTAATTTGGTTTCGCTCCGTCCCGACGCGATTCATTGTACTATTATTTTGCGTCTCACTTTGGCACCGCTCATACCGTCCGTGAACATTACCAGCTACGAGTAAATAAGACAGCTGTCATAATTGCTGTCTCCTACATACATCGGAATCCTCGTAGACGATACTTCTTGTTACGTTTGGAGCTGCCTCCCTCGTGCTACGTAAAACGGCACGCGCTACGGACTCAAACCATCGGCTACGGTGACATCACACCTTCATTGTATAATATAATAAAGATAGTGAACTGTGCACGAAGATAATCTAAACCATATATCACAATTATACTACTACGCTACATCGAATTCCACGTTATTACTTATCTACCTCCGTACGGAATTATGTTGCGAAGTCCTGAGAAATCGGCCTCCGTTCCAGATGTTTCTGAAGTACAAGATAGCACAAGCCAAATTAGCTACATATCCCATCGAAATAAAAAGAGAAGTTGCATTAAAGGCGATGTCAGTACTCAAGATCGCGACAACACTTTAATAGACTTAAAAAATGAGATTAAAGATCTTGCAAGCAAAACCGATATGATATTAAGCACTCTTCAAGCAATCCAACTCTCAAACAATACGATGCAGAGCACAATAACGTACTTAAAGGAAGAAAATATAGAACTAAAAACCAAAATTGATAAATTAGAACTAAAAGAGAAAAATGACCTTGAACGCATAATAATGCTGGAGAATCAATTAGAAGAGTTTCTAAAAACAGAGAGAAAATACAATTTAGAAATAAAAAATGTCCCTCTAAAAGGTAGTGAAAATAAAAAAGATATGTTGCAAATAGTAACAAAACTATGTGACAGCTTAAGCGTTAAAATGGAAAAACTGGAAATAAAAGACATATTAAGAACGAGAAAACAAAATCAGGAAAGATCTACAGTAATTGTTGAATTTACGAATACATTTATAAAAACCCACATACTAAAAGCTACCAGAGCCTATAATTATAAAAACAAAAATAATAAACTAAGTGCTAAGCACTTAGGATTGAATCATCAACCTGATACACCTATCTTCATTTCGGAGAACTTGACGCCTAAAGCCTCAAGAATGTACTTCCTAGCAAGAGATTTCAAAAAAGTTAATAACTACAAGTATTGCTGGACGAACTATGGTAAAGTGTACTTGCGACGCGACGATGACTCTCCAATTATCAACATTACCAGTGAATCACAAATACTACAATTACCCAAAAAGTGACTATTTGTATACTTGAAAATTGTGAAACACTCCACTATGTACGTAAGGTACTTTTACAATTCATATTATAAAAAAGTTAGTTATCGTTATTTAAAAAACATACTTATCTATTTATTATTTTCTATATATCTAGGTTATATCTATATACATATAAATATAAATGTACTATGCACTTGCTGTACACCTATACCTAATGTTTATTATAATTTAATAAATATCCTTATTTGTTTAATATATTCAATATATGTATATAATATCTATAAGCATAAAATTAAAAATATATTATACAGTTTTTATGCGCCTACATGTTATTCTAATATGATAATAATCTTGAACAGAGTGATTATTAGATCTGTTACAAATACAAGATTGTCAAATGACAAAACCTACATACATATTTTTAATAGCAAAAACTTGTCTCTTTTAATACTTCGCAATGAATAATCAAAACCATATTTTGAATGAATTAGACTCGATAACCAATTCTCTCTCTTTTCAATGCTCGATAAACTATCTACAGAGTCATCTTCCTCAAAGTAATCCAGACTTTTCTATAATAGTTCAAAATATACGCAGTGTTCATAAGAGGTCAAATATTGATGATTTAGATATTAACCTAAGTCAAATAAATCTCGATATTGATGTTATCGCTTTAACAGAATGTAGTATAAACCCACAGAAACCTTTACCTAGTAAAGCTCATTACGTAGCACACAAATCCGAAATTAAGACAAATAAAAATGATGGAGTTGTTGTTTTCATAAAACAATCGATTCAACACACCACCAAAGAAATTCCTCTGTATGGAGCCTCTTGTTTAGAAATCCGGACTCCTAATTACACAATAATTTGTATTTACCGGTCCCCATCAGAAAATCCCAACTTATTTATACAATCACTACATACTTATTTGCAAACCGCCTGCCCCAAATCAAACATTATTCTAGCAGGAGACTTAAATATAAATATAATGAAGGGCAACTGTGACAGATATGCTGACTCGTATTTAAACATGCTGGCAACATATGGTTTGTTACCTTGTCACTTGTATGACACTAGAATAAATAGTTGCTTGGATCATTTCTTCACTAATTTTAATAATCCTAACTTTCTAACTATTACTGCAGTTTTAGATACCACCATCACTGATCACAAAATGATACTATTATATAACTATGTGGCTGTTAATCCAATTATATCCTCAAAAACTAAATCTGTTATTAACTTTTCTGAAGCACTATACGCTTTACGAAGACTAAACACCGAATACCTTCTAAAAATACTAAATCCTAGTGAATTATGCCTTAAACTTATTGACCTGATCATGATGTGTTTAAATAAACATTCGAAGGTAGTAAAAATCTCCGGAAGTAAAAGGATAATTAAGCCATGGATTACTCCTGGAATTTTACGCTGCATAGTACAAAGAAATAAACTTCAAAAACAAATCAAACATGATAATACAAACCATGTACTGAAAATTACTTACCGGAGGTATCGCAACTACTGTAATAATCTCATTAAAAAATTAAAAAGACAGTATGAAAGAGATCAACTAAATAACTCAAAAAATAATATCAAACGACTGTGGAGCTGTATTAATGATATTACTCATCTTAAAAAAAATAACAAATCACAAAACAGTGAGCTTCTTGCCGTCCAAGACACAGCTATTAAATCAGCTAATTTCATAAACTCTCACTTTAACAACATAGGAAGAAACCTAGCGGAAAAAATAGGAAGTAATCAGTCGTTGCTGTCACAGTACTTGTCATCTCTCCCCACCCAACCTAATTCAATTGGTGTGATTGAACCAGACACTATTGAAATTGAATCAATCATAAATAGTCTAAAAACTGAATCAGCTGCTGGATGGGATAAAATACCCACAAAATTCATAAAAATGGCAAATAAGGAACTTACTCCCCTTATCACTCATCTTGCCACCCTATGTTTCCGAACGGGAACCTTCCCCATTCCCTTTAAACGCGCTATGATACATCCAGTTTACAAAAGTGGTGATAAAAGTGATATAAATAATTATAGGCCGATCTCAGTCCTTCCAGTAATCTCGAAAGTCATTGAAAAATTAATTAATAACCGGTTGCTTAACTACCTTAACTCATTTAAGCTACTTTCACAAACTCAGTATGGTTTCCGAAAACGTCTTAGTACTGAAGACGCTATTCTAAATTTAACCAGCGCTATTTCAAGGCACTTAGATAAAAAAAGAAAAACATTATGTATATTTTTAGATTTAAAAAAAGCCTTCGACACAGTTTCCATCCCCACCCTTTTAGATAAACTTGATAAAATGGGTATACGTGGTAACTTCAAGGATTTACTCAGAGACTACCTAAGTAACAGAACTCAAAGTGTCATTTTAAATGACGATACGTTTAGTAAAGACGAACTAACTTCAATTTTTGGCGTACCACAGGGCAGTGTCCTCGGCCCAACATTATTCTTAATTTATATTAACGATCTCACTCAGTTAAAACTAGTAAATGGCTATATTATTTCATATGCTGATGACACAGCCATTCTATTTCATGGTGACACGTGGCCTGAAGTATATAATATTGCAGAGTCAGGACTAAAAAAAGTTATAAATTGGTTAAACATAAACTTGTTATCCTTAAATACTACTAAAACTAATTATATTGCGTTTTCAATTCGTAACTCAGAACAACCAGATTCTAATCTTACTATAACTACTCACTTCTGCGATGGCATTGATAGTAATCCATGTAACTGCCCACAAATTAATAAAGTAGACAATACAAAATATTTAGGTATTTTACTAGATAAAAATCTATCGTGGCAACCTCATCTAGAATTAGTTGCAAATAGAGCACGAAAATTAATATATTTATTTAAACACTTGAGAGATATTTCAAATAAACAACTTCTAATTTATATTTATACTGCTCTTGTGCAGTCAATTTTACTATATTGCATTCCGATATGGGGTGGTACTCATAAAACTAAGTTCTTAACTATAGAACGTGCTCAACGTTCCATTCTAAAGATTATGCTTAAGCAGAAAAAAATTTACAGGACAGTAAGCTTATATGCTGATGCAAATGTTTTGACTGTGCGGCAATTATATGTACTTCAATGTATACTTAAAGTACATAAAAATATTGGCGTTGACCCCAAAATATCTAATAAACGTAGTAAATACTATGTGATACCCACTATAAGAACTAAAACCACTATGGCATCTAAACAATTTTTTGCACAGTCTATTAAAATATATAATAAAGTAAATCGATACTTAAATATATACAATATCTCATATACAGAATGTAAATCTAAGGTAACCTCATGGTTAAAAACCCTTAACTATGAGGATACAGAAGCCATCTTATTATAATATTTTTATTCTAATATTTTATTATAATATTTATTAATTTATTATAAATAAATAAATATATAACCTATTTATTTATTTATTTATCTATCAATCTATGTTTATTTATTTATGTTTTTGTATATATCTATTCATGTTTATTTATTTTATATTGCTATTTATATAATTGTGTATCTATCAACCTAAATTTTAAAAATCCTACAATTACATATAAATACTACACATGAGGAAGAGGGGAGTCTCCCAACACAGGTTTATATAAACTTACCGGGTGATATCCCACAACATGTAACCAAAAATTTATGGATTAATAAACTAATTTTTAATTTTTTTAATTTTTTTTAATGTAAACATTTGCTTCGTAACAGCAGTTTTCCGTTCTTTGTTTAATTTTTTTGACGTACACGTATTTGTTACATATTAAGTTCTTTTATTTTATAGTGTTTATTTGCCTATTATAATAAATAGAACATATTATGTATATTCTAATCTTAATTAGAAAAAAATTCTTTTTTTTTATTAATTTAATTAAAACTGTATACACATTTTATATACAAAATTAATGTTGGTTAATTTTTTACTATGGTCTTATATCTTAGTGTACTAATAGGAGGGACGTCATCCACTACGAAGGGCAATTTTAGAATGAGTCATCATGGTTATCATGTAGTACTAACTATAAACGTATAGTAACATTGCCTTAGTTGTAAGTAAATATATAAATAATTTTCCATCACATCCGTAACGCGTAAGTGGTATGGTGGCAGCGAAATGTAGTAATACGCGCCCACGTTTTACCGGTTTTGTTTACGTCCCACTATGGAATAGGTGGTGAGCCTATTGCCATGCATCGGGCACGTATCCGGACTCCGAACCACTACTAGAAAATATAAATTAGAAAAATTTGTAGTGCCCGACCCGAGAATCGAACCAAGGAGCTCCTAATCAGTAGTCGTGCTTGCAATCAACACGACCAACGGGGCAGATAAATATATAAATAAATACTTATTAAGTTCGAAAGTCTACATAAATTTTATACAGTGATTAATATAAGATCGTTCGTCTCGAGCCGGAAATAAATCAAAGCAAAGCAAAGTTGTACGGGTACAAAATAATTGCTTAAAGGATTACAGTGGGAATTAATGAATGCCCAGGTGATCGTTTTATTGTGTATTTACCTTAATTACACTGTTTTATTTATTTAATATTCTCTTCTAACGGTTTATTTGTCCACTGTTGAACAGAGGTGTTTTGTCAGAATGAGAAAAATAAGGCCACAGTGTACTAAGCTGCTAAGTGCGGGTTGAGATACTTCACACGACTTAGAAGACATTTCTTCCGCTCCATTTATACAATAATGATAATTCATAAATCAATTGCAGTGTTAAGGCGTTGGTGTATTCTAATGATATGTCAAGTGAAGCAAGACTAAAATTGTTCATCATGGGATGGTTTTTAACGTTATTTTAAAAAAGTTTTAAAATAAGAATGTTTTTTTCTTAATGCGTTGTAAACATTAATTTCGTGCCACCTGACATTTATGATGAAATTCTTACGTCAGAAAGTCTAATTTATAACGGTGAGTGTATTAGACGATAATATTACTGAATCCTATATACAAAGAAGCTGCTTCTTATCACGAAAGATGGTCAGAAAAAGAATATCTGATTATAATCTTTTTATTTCTAATATACATTTATTATTTTTTAAGGGACATAATTTTTTTTTATCGTCAAGCCTGTAATCCCCGAAGAGGTAGGCAGAGGAATGCAGAACACTCCCACGTCTCACCGCATACGTTTTTACGTCCCAC
>DWEJ01000291.1:0-18173 GCA_018245835.1 Mysoria sejanus stolli | reverse complement strand
TATTAAATGTATTTATTATGTAATAGTAGAGATTCCTTGCCCCTAACTCTACTTATTTTAATGCGCTTCATTTACATAAACCAAAAAACTAGCTAGGCTTCTTTGTACACCTGTTTTACAATGTTTCACATTAAGTCCTAATTCAGCAGCAGTATATGGCCATAGGCTGATGATGATTCTGAGTACAGAACTATTACCTTTTAGTTCTGGAAGACTCAGACTTTAAGGTAGGTGACAAAGATACGATCACTTTCACAAATGTACTTCTTTCAAATAATCTTCCATGTTTCATGAATATTCATATATGGACTTTGGGAACGGGCGGAGACGACGTTCCAGAATAATACAGGTGGTACGAGGAATTCCTTTGTTCACCGCTCTCCACAAACCTATTCTCTTCTCCATGAAGCAAAGATAAGAATTCTAGCTACGTTGTTCCATATGAGACTTTTGTTCAATATTTTGGTAATTAAATATCAATTCTTTTTTTTACAATGACAAATCAGCATTTCAGTGTATCGGTTTAATAAGCTTGTTGTATTTAAGTAAAACAAGAAATCTATGGTAATCGTTAATTTTTTTTCAATAAAATCTTAATGCATGCAACATAACAAGAACGCATGTAACGTAGTATACACAAAATGTCTATTTTATAATCAATATTAATAGCTATACTTACAAAAAAGTAAAAACAAAGCTAACAGAACACAACTTATAATATCAAATGTTTCATAGTTAAACTAATGAAATTTTACTTTACGAGTATAAAAAGCTGCAAATATTTCGCTTTTACAATCGAACACAAAAACGACTGCTGGTTGTTGCTATCGACTCCCGTAAAGATTAAAGTTTAACTTATTAACACTGTAATTAAGTTGGTCGGCGTACTATCAACCCGCTTTAAATCAATTCCGGTCATTACCATAATACGGCATGCCTGTTGACCCAATTTTATACGTGTGTACATGATTAAAATACTTGCCAACCTCTAAAAAAGGCTCAACCCTCCGTTCTTAATTGCTATACGACCTCCCTCGCCGTACTGGCAAGCAGCATAATAATAAAAAAAAATTAACACGCATTACCGACATCTATATTTCAACGCATAAGCCCTAAATGGAGGGAAATCTTTGACGCCATGACAGCTATTTTCCCGCTTTCATTTTTTATGGCGGCGACAGGTGTCAGCTTTGAATAGTCGTGTATAAGTTATATTATTTCTCTCTCACTAGCTTGAAATGTCATGTTATGTCATATCATATCAGTAATGTCACAATATCATGTCATAAAGGACTCACCCGAGTGTTGTCATTGTCACAATGGTGTACCAGAAGGCAGCGGGAATGGATGTGAAGTTAGTGTCCTGTTCGTTCTTCTCAGCATAGAACATGACAGTGGCAAATATGATGATGGCCATCGCAAGAGAAAACACCAGGAAGCCCAGTTCACTGGCGCAGGATTTGAGCGTGTACCCGAGGATCCGTAGTCCTTGGGAGTGACGCGAGAACTTGAAGATACGGAACACTCTAAACACTCTCAAGGTCACGAACGCTCCCGATACATCGTCGTTATCCGTTATCCCCAGCCCGATGTAGTAGGGTAAAATCGCGACAACGTCTATAATCGACATGACAGACCTTACGAATTTACAGCGATCCGGTGCCGCGAACAATCGCAGCAGATATTCGGCTGTAAATATCATCACACAAGCCGTATCCAAGCAGAAAAATACAATCTTGTAACGTTCGCCACAGGGCAGCGTCCCAGCGCGACCAGGTCTGTGCCCGCATGGGACGGTCTCGACAACATTGGCCATTACAGAAACCGCAATGAAAAAACCAGTGACATAGTAAAATACTAGAGCAGCAGTTGATGTGTGAGGGTTCTCGAACGCCCTCCACATCTTTTGTCTCAAATCTGTTAGCTGTGGTAAGCTTTGATCGCCGGCTTCGCTAAGCTTATCGTCCATAAGTCGCTCAGCGTTCTCCCTTTTCCTATCTCTATAATCCTCATAACAACAATCACCTATCACGTCTGGTAATATTCCGAAAAACGCAAGCTCCTCATCATACCCCGTCAGACATTCATGTTTTGGGTAGTGGAGTTTGCCAGTTCTATAGTAATTGAGAATGTGTCTGAATATATCTGGATCTCTATCGAAAAAGTATTCTCTGCTGTCCTCGTCATAGAAGAACTCGCGTTCAGAGGAGCCAAGGAGAGAATCAGGGTATTTTTCGAGGGTGTTCCTCCATGTTTCGAAGCGGCGTCCCGAGACATTGATAAGGAGTTTTTCATCCTCGGCGCGTCGTCGGTCTTTCGGTACCGGAGGCGGGGGAAGTGGATGGGTGGCTATGGGGACCCAGCCGATGGCGGCGGCGCGCGCGAACGGGAGCCATGCGGCGACGGACGCCATCGCGTGCTTTCGGCGCCACCGTCGCCGCTCTACTAATGTCCCCCCGCGTGGCGCTATTTCGAGCAGCCCGCCCAGATGTAAAGATGTTGCCAGTACCGAAACAAAAATAGCCCAGCGATTGCCGTTCGATGCACTTGATCACAATTGCTCTATTGTTTATTATTTGGTATAAAGACGCATAGAAGCGGCGTTTTGTTATTGTAGGCCGGGCATGATAATGTTCTATTGGTTAATGTGTTGTTACTTTAAAAATGTATACTATAAACGGTTACTTAATTAAGCTGATAAACCCAATGAACAACTTGGTTCTTAAACAATGAAGTAAATTTCGTAACATTACCTATAAAATGAAGGGATTGCGTTCACCGATGCAATATTTTTTTGCTATGAAAGTCAATATGGTTTCCATCTAGCAACCCGATCCGGGGACCGAAAGCCTTACGCATGCGCAAATCGTGACGTCACTGTGTAATAAATTGATTTTCAGCTACCTGTCCCGCTCTCACATGTAAGATTTGCTAGCGCGCCATCCACCTTGCACACCTTTAGGCTTCGCTGACCTTTTGTATATTTTTCGCTGCTCTAAAGAGTTTTTTTAAAGGCTTTTGTCTTGGGAAGTAAAAAGGCTTAAAAACGAATTGGAGCCACTTATATTTCATAAAGGCGCTTATTTTCTTTATAACTTTCATGCAGTCAACTCAAAGTGATTGTAAGGGAGGGAATGACATTAAGGGTTGCGTCGATTGGATGTGGGTTATAATCGTATTTGGGGGATGAAGATTGATAGTGTTTGATCATCGTAAGCAATAAGTTTAACGTGATAACGGGCATTGGTGTTTTCATAGTATTTACTGTAATATTTCGGTTTCGTTTGTTTTTGTACTGAAATATTTTTTATATTATAAAGTATACTTACTCTTATCGTTTGTTCAAATATTGCATTTATTATGAAACAATTTATATTATACTTTAAATTTTCATTTTTGTTTTGTCAATAGTAATATTTAATTAATAACTCTGTGATTGGTGTTTTTGTTTTTCCAGTTATTTATATGAAGATATCTTGTAGAATTGATAAATTATTTTGTAAACATTTTTAATAGTGTGGATGGCAGATAATGCGTCTATACTAAAAAGCAATTCGCCTGTATTTATTCAATATTTGTGAGTTGTTAATTCTAATTGCTCTCATATTGACAATTACTGGTATAATTTTAAAGCGATATTCTTGCTCTCACACTATAGCTGCAGTCCTGTTGGCAAATAATACTAGTGAACTAATATTCCATGTAGTGGCGGAGTAAGAATACAATCCTCGACGACGGTATACAGAGTGTGTTAAGAGGCGACTAAACCCGGCGCTGGCAGATCGCGGTATGACGTGTTCTGTCTAGGTACAGCTGAATGCTCTGGCTGTGTACAGCCAGCTGGTGCAAAAGGCTGTACTGTGCGATACCCAAACCGCATGCCCTGCGTGGGCACTATGGCACTGCAATCTACCAACGATGACGACGATGAACTAATATTAATACTTACACTTAATTTTGTACAACTAATTGACATTGTTCACTTTGTAATTGAAATGGGAATAGACGATTTTGAGCAACTTCTGAGAGAATCATATATAAATCGAACAGGGATTCATTCACATTCACGTTCATTCGGTCACATAAATTTGATGTAAAAAATGATTTTATGAAAAATACATACATAACTCACAAGTGATATATTAAAAACACATTAGTATCATTACGCGGGTTGCATATTGCAAACGATTTTTTAGCAAAACCGTTCGTAATAAATTTAAATTTATTTGTTTACTTAAATAGTTTATGTTAATATTTATAGATTGAATAGTTTATCAGTTTATAAATGCATACGGGTTAGTTCAAACTTTTGAAAACTTTCTTTACTGTAAAATTCTGAAAAATGCTGGCAAAATACGCGCTCCTAACAATGAAGCAATCTGAATGATCCCTGGTTTGATTCTATACAACCCGGTTTTGGCAACAATGACAAAACTTACAATATCTATTAGGTGTCGACAGTCAGAAAAAATCATTTCGTTTGTACATTTGAAACGGATTATTTATTAGAAAATTTTATACATATTGTGAATATAATTGCATACGTACATTTAGGTATACGTGCGTATTTAAAGGATGTCCCGTAAAGAGTGGACCTACGGAATGTGGGTGATATCAGTATTCATGGTATCAATATTTCAAAAAAAGCCTTTAAAAATTCATAACCTCAAAACTATAAGGCTAATAAAATTTTGTGTTTGACATAGACAGAGACCCCCTGTATCACCCACGTTCTGTTGGTCCACTCCGTACGACACCCTAGGTACATACGTCAAGTCGTGGAAATAATACAATGATATTTAGGATAAAGAACATGTTGCTTATTTTTTAAAAAAAAAGATGGCACTGCATACGGTATTTGTAACATATTTTTTTTTACCTCTATAATGATATACATAATACTTATATATAAATCTAATTCAATCAAGAACTTTTTTATATATCGCTTTGCCTCTCGATACTTACGAATGGCAACGAAATGGTAAAAAGTTATTTAAATTAAACTTCTGATATGAAGATACTGGGCAAACAATAATTTCAAGAAAATAATTTATGTTAATGTTAAAATACTGCCATCTATTTATCAAACATGTAAACTGACAAACGCTTAACCTGAAACATTGTAGATGACGCTAGTAGCATTATATACATCTTTAACGGACTTTGTGTTTAAAAAATCAAAATTTTTTAAAGTACTAGGCACGTCGCATCTACAATGTAAAATGTGTAAATATTACAAACAAGCAGTGAGGATTTAGTTATAGAATGGGTAGTCAATGTGATAAATGGCGTAAAAAAATCAATAAATTAATTCCGTAGCAACACTGTTCAGAATTTTCTCATGTAAGGGAAAGTGGGGGAAACGCGAACGCGGGGTAATGCCGAATCCAATGAGTTTTATGCGTTAGAAAGAGATAGCCATATTTTACTTGCCGCCATTTCGGAGATCAAGCCACAAGTAGTGCCGATCAACAACACGGCAGACGCGGACGTACGTTCTGGTCAAGGTATGCATTTTTCAATATTTTGTATGTTTTTGATGTAATTTCTGTGGTAAATTTAAGTTAGTGTTGCTTTATTTCTATCTACAATAGTAATTTAACGTTTACATAGTGGAATACTCATATATTAAATAGCTAAATGACAATGATGCAATCGGCAAATGAAATATAGTTTTATTGTTTTTTATTCCATTTTATAATTTACATCCAGTGGGGTAAAGGCGAACACTCCATGTCGGGAAATTACGAACGTTCGGCATTACCCCTTCCCTTTTGTTGATTCTCCGTTCATCTTTTTATTATTGTTTCAGATGCCTCGTAATTACAAAAGAAAGACCAAAACGAAGTACAATCTTGAAGATCTCAAAAAGGGTATAGACGATGTTAAAACTAAAAAACTCAGCATTGGCAGAGCAGCAGAAACTTATAGAGTTCCAAAAACAACTATTTTTGACCATCTAAAGAAAGCATTCATGAAACAGCCAAGGTCTGGATGAAAACCTTTATTTACAGACGATCAGGAAACGCAACTTGTCGATTATATCATGAAGTGTAGTAAACTTTATTATGGCCTAACCATAAAAAAAATTCGCCCAATCGCATATCAATATGCAGAGAGGAACAAACTGAAACACAATTTCAACCGAGTTTAGTGTCTCTACTCAAAATACGAAAGAAAAAGGCGAAAAGGAAAATGAAGATTATTTTTGTATTTTTTGTAGCGATAAATATACAGATCCCCCCATTGAAGACTGGATTATGTGCTACATGTATAAAAAATGGGCTCACGAGAAATGTACTGACGGCCAGTCAACATCGTTGGGTTATAAATGTGATCACTGTCGTTATTAATGTTAATATGTAATTACCCCAATTGGCGTGTTCGGCATTACCCGACGTTAGTCGGGTAAAGCCGAACGCTAAGGGTTTTGTTTTTTTTTCTTATTGTTACAATTTATTAAAAAAATATAAGTGTTGATTAGTGAATTCGTTAAATAGATAAGTAAACTTTATAATTAAACAATAAAGAAACTCTGTGATCAAATTCTACAGTTTTATTTAAGTTTTCCCTTAGGTGTTCGCGTTTCCCCCACTTTCCCCTACGTTTAAGATATTGTGGCATAAGAACAAATAAAAAATGCTGATGCTGACCTTACAATTTAGTAAAACCTTCAAGCATTGATCTATTGATATCTCATATTAGGTACATCAATACAAATTGCTATATTAATTTGATATTTTTTATGAAAATGATACCGGTATTTGTCAAAATTTCACTTAAGAGTTATAGAAGATTTTTAAATTATGGTTAGATCGTGTTACACAGACATGCCAAGAACTTTTTACCCTACTAATAAGGAATACCAACGCATACGTCACGACATATTCTTTGGTGAATCCGACTATAGAGTCGGGTCGACAATAGTATTTGGAATAAAAAACAGAACACTTTATAAAATTTACATTTATTCTTACATTCAAAATCACGTACTATGTACAGGTAGAAAGAAAAGCGCACTAGATATGCACAAAAATATTTTTTTCTGTCTTCAAAATATAATAAAAACATAATCCACGTTTCCATATAAGATTTTTGTCAATGAAATGAAAATGCACAAAATAACTTTAATTGACATTGTTAAAAATGAAATTGTACAATGAAATTTTAATAGAAATATACTGATATTTTTCTATTTACAAAAGTCACTGGTATAATTATTTTCGTTTTTATTTTAAATAATCCTTGTGCGCCATTTTTCTCTTACATAAACAAATTGCACCGCGCATAAATACTTAAAATAAAATATACGTGGAATGTGTTAAATTATTTTATAAAAAGAAATAAATAATGTCTACCTATACCTACATGTAAAAGAATTAAATAATAATAGCTGATATTTCTTTGTACCTTATTATTAATAAAAAATAATTTAATTGTAATGTCATTGTACTGTAAAATAATCTTAAAATTGCACTATATTATTTCTTTGGTGAAAAAGATAGTTGTTTGAGAAAAAAAATATATAAACTCGAAAATAAATTTAAATAACATCAGTTACAGAGCAACGAGACTAGCATTTTATTTGCAAATATAAAATAATTGAAATAAATTATTCTAAAATACTTAAACCTTAAAACATAAAATAAAATTTATTTAGCTACACTTAAAAATAAATATCTCTATTTTCAATGATAATGAAATAAAAATCTGTAATGGATATTTTTTTCTGCATTAAATATTTTACGAGTACATACATCGTCATAAGTTATTTGGTATAAAGCTTTGTAAAATGTACATTCGTGTGTAAAAAGCGCGTCACCGAACGAACACTCGTAACTACTGTTCATTGGCAAACGAACATAATATTAATACTTGTGTGTGTCGTAATTTTAATGTGTACGTGTCTTTTATTTTCATTGTCAAATTCTTTAACTAAGCCCAGCTCAACGCCAGTTATATTATCACGACTATGGAACTATTATCTTTAAAATACTACACTGTGTGTAACTGAATACATTTATTATAGTAAAATAGAAACCGAACACTACTCCAAACAAAGTTCTACACATTCCTCGAAACTATGTACATCCGAATCGAGACATAGCTATACGTTTACTCACATTACTTTTATTTAATGTTAAATAAATGGATAAACAATAATCACAAACATTATAAACATACCCACTCTCTGATAACGCATACGACCAACTTTCAATCGCTTCTCGTCTATTAATTTAAATAATTGTTTCAAGAACACTGCAACATCAAGCTTTGATATGAAGGCTTCAATAATTCAACAATAGGGTTCACAAAAAAACAAATTTCGATTGCATTTTTCTGAATCACATCTAATACCATTAAAAAAATCTTGGTGTACGTTAAAATAGACAAGACTTATCACTTAGAAACTCAATAATGTTATTTAGTTGAATATCTTTGATTGTATTAAAATTCATCATTTTTCTTAATATATAAGCAAATGTACATAGATTTTTAAGTTTAACCCGTGCGCGATAACTTGAGACCTACGCGATGACATCACAGCGGTGTGCTCGTACAGTGCGAAAACAACCTAATCTTTTAACAAAATCTAAGTGATTTTAGCAACAGTACAATCCTACATAAATTATTTAAGAGCGATATTTAATGATACAAAGACTACATACGCATAGGACGAATTTCTCAAGTTGTCTCGCACAAGTTGTGATTTAGTTTAATATTTCAGTTGTAAAGAAAACAGTTTGTTTATAGCGTCTATGTAATTCCACTGACAATTTTTTTCCACTGACAATATATTTCTGCTGACAATGTGTTTCTACTGACTATGTGTTTCCACTGACTATGTGTTTCCTCTATGTGTTTCCACTGACTATGTGTTTCCACTGATTATGTGTTTCCACTGATTATGTGTTTCCACTGACTGTGTTTCCACTGACTACGTGTTTCCATTGACTATGTGTTTCCACTGTTTTAACGGATTATTAAACATCCGCTACAAAGTTCGCGTTATATTCAACGGAACTGAACCATTACATACGACAGACGACTAGAAAACAATGTTTTTACGTGAGCAATACTTTCATGTCTAATACAGGTTGTTGTAGGTAATCGTCACCCGAGTATCATTTTACTGATCACTCATCGTCATTGCCATTTGGACTTAAAATATAAAATTTAAACAAAAATATTTCTTTTATTATTGTTATTTTGTAAGTCATGCGTCATGATTTGGTTTGTCGATATCAACACAAATGTGGTTACAGGGTTGTTATGTTTGTGACTATATAAATACGTATCTGAAAATTAATATTAGTGCGTTATGTCTTCAGTAACGGCGGAGTTTAGTGGACCCCAAATATGACAATCGGGTGACGACATATACTTTCATATTAAACCTTTATTTATAGAATATAAAAAATATACAAATATTTGTACAATATATAAACAAAATAAATTTACTTGTTTGGAATTATTTGCTTTAATTAACTCTGTGGACGTTAATGTTTTAAATTATCGTTCCGGGAATGTTTAAAAACATCTCACAGTCATTTAAATATAATTGTCCTTAATTTGATGTAAGTAAATAATAAAGAGAATATTATAGTAAAATTCAATGCCATGATAAAACACTCATGAGTATTTAGGCTTTACACGAATTCTTCACAGTATCTATATATTTTCTATATTCTACATCTTTCCTCTATATTTTCACAATTTGGACTAAATTTCAACATCCCTTACACTTTAGTAAGCCGAAAATAAGTTTATTTTTATATCTAATATTTAATATTTTAGTTTAGGTAATATCACGTACGAACTTATTTGTCCGATAACATTACTTGTTTAGTTTGCATTTTGGAATGTTTTCTATATTTCATATTGTAATGTAGGTATACAATATTTTCTGACTAGAAGAAAATCAGAGACTAGAAATTGTCAGAACGACTTCAATAAGTTAATAAATAAGTAAATTAATAATAATATGTGCTGCATACGGCCAGTAATGTCAAAAATGTACAAATAACATTATTTTTTTAAATCCTCAAAATATTTTGCCAGATCTTTTTAAAATTTGTAAAAAATTAATTCGTTATTTAAACGTGATACTTTAACGACAAGATATATTTGTATGTTGTACTAAAAATTAGGGACAAAGCTGGCGTAGACAGAAACGTGTATGGATTAAAATATACAGGGTATTCAAAAAGACGCTAAGATAGATCAAGCAATTTTGTTTGTCCAATCTAATACATGTTATATTGCTCTATGAACCGGATTATTTTAATCAGAACTAGTTCGCTGAACTGATTATTTCATTATAAACAAAGATGTAAACACTCCCTAATAAATCGGACAATAAGACAAAATCGCTGGAATATTCATACAAAAGGCGAACAGTTCATAACGACATTTGTACTCACTGACCTCGCAACTACATCCAAGTTGTCTATAGTCCGATTTCATCGGACATTACCACTAATAACTGTCACCACTCCCAAACTGTAATATGTGCTCTATATCGCCTCTGTAACTTCTTTATTGCATTTCCTATTATCTAACAAGCTATGAAATCACTCGAGGACCGCCAACGAGCGTCGTAACGAAACTGCTCATACAGATGATAATCTAAATTTTAAATCCAACCTTAAACTACCTTTGGTAAGCTATATAATCAATATTTTGTACATGTATTTAAATACATACCATATCGTCGTATCATCTAATGTTTAAACCGTCCCATCTAATCCTAAACAGGTAGCCGAGCATCCTCCAGTGATCTCAAAACACACTAACAATGAGAAAGTATAAATTGCTGAGCTAAAAAAACGTCTAATTTATACACATATACATTAATAATGTAAATAAATTTAAATTATAAACTATACGATTACGCTGACTAGAAACGTATATATATATTGAGAGATCAATACGTGGACAATGATCATAATACCGCTATACATTCACACTATTGTTCCATTTCTTAACTGTACACACCCACTATCAGTTGTTCACATGTTGAGGATCATTTACCTCAAAGGCTCTGAAGATGACATATACAAAACAAATTACATATTTAAAACTGTGTAACGCGAATATTCAGAAGTTGCAAGAAAAATATTTGAATAAGAACGCAAACTGGTAGCAAAAAATTAATTAAATTTAAGTCATTTAAAAAACACGCATTATCCAACGATGATTCTGAAAATCGATTAAATATGAAAGAGTGAAATTGTTTCACGATGCCCAAGCTTTAGTCGTCTTCAATGCCTCCGAAGTATAAAAAATCAGATTCAACATCAACAACTTTTCGATCTTCTCAGAGCACCAACAGGTGAGTCTGAGGGACATGGCGTCACAAGAGATGGTCGTCTTGGTCGTCATGATCCTCCTCTGATTCGGCTGAATCTAGGCTAGGTACGTTATCTAAATCATGACCGTCGCACTGCTGGTCCATTTCTGTTGATGGTGCGTCATCGTCCTTCCATTTATCCATGGATCTTCTTCTGGCGTTCATGAAGAAATTTCCTACTGTCGTTGGTTCCAATCCCAGTTGCCTTGCTATTGTCACCTGCATCTCTTTTGATGGCCTCTTCGTTTCCTGGAACGTTAATAGGAGCTTATATAAAATTTCTTTGTAAATGTGTTAACTGTAGTGATGAAAAAGATCACGGAATGTTGCGTTAATTACAAGTACTACTACTTATTAAGCCAACAATTTTAAGCCGTTTATTATGTTTTTACAATTATGTATTATATTTACACCATTTAGATACGATTTATTTTAATGTTTGAATAATCATGTATCATATGTAATATTATACGAAATTAAGGATAATATTAAAATGTACACGAATTCAACAACAATCCTTGTCTGTTGAATGTGGACACTGATTCGTCGAATGAAATAGAATGTCAATGAATGATATTAAACAGAGTGTTGGAAAAAACATTGAACTTACTTTAAAAATGGCTTGTAGAGTACGCCGCTGGAGGTCTGTGAAAACCAAACGCGGCTTCTTCGCCGAACTGTGAGTACCCGAATCCATATCCTCCTTGCGCTTGCAAGCTATGAAAAGTAAGAAAAAATATTATGATACACTTGTAATAAAATAACAATAAAGTTTCTATAAATTTCCTAACAATTTTTACAGGTAGGTACTATATATGTTAGCATAATATCATTTTCTCATTAACTAATAAAGTGAATGATGTACGAATGAATCTTCAATATACTCAGTGCCTTAAATACTCTCAGTATAGGGTAATACCCTATGCTGAAATTATTTAATACATTATAACTAATGACACTAGGATTTCCTTGTTTTAGTCGCTAATACAAATTGAAAGATATTCTGGCTTTTACCAGACTGTATCCCAGAATTTATGCCGCGTTCAAGCCTCTACATATAACGGAATACCTGTGCCCAGCAGTGGTTGGCATTTTAATCTTTTTGAACTATATCAAAAATAAGGCTTTATTTGGATCTCACTTTTGAACACTTATTTAATTATGCTAATATACTTGTATAAAATGTTTACTATCCATAAACACGTATAATTTGTATGACTGAATTTCTGTAAGGTTATTTATACTTTAAAAGTTTTGTATTCTACATTATATTATACTGAACTGTTTCACGATTAACTATCAACCATTGTAAGTGAACACTATCAGCAGTAATCGGCTCAAGTACTTCAATTTTTACCATTTTGTACATTTACGTTCAAAAGCGTCTCTACATCAAAGTACGTGAAGAAAACCTATGGAATAATAATAGTAATAAAATTGTTCTTACTGCCTCTCTGAGGGATCTGGGCCGCTGAAACAAATAAAAGCCATTAGATAACTATTAAAGTCAAAAACTATACAGATCCGCCACTGCTGAAATGGTCTATGACCATTGCCTTAAGCCCTTGCAATACCTAAGGACAACAACCATGCTACTAAACACAAACTACCTTCAAAGCCTTCTTTTGAAATTGTACATAATATTATAGTTTTAATTAATAATAAAGTATGATATAACGCAAAAGAAGACTCATTGGCAGATTTGAAACCTAGAAAACATATATCTCTAATAAGAAATCATAACGCGAACATCGAATTGGTTTTATCATTGTAACATATGAACACGATAACCAACCAGTAACACACAATGGAATTTACAATAAGTACATACAATTCACTAAAATTTAATAGACAGGTTGGAGCAGTAACATATTATATTTCGATTGCAATAAATAAACTAAATATTTAACTATAGATGCTATTGATAATATAAGTGTAGAGTAATGACAGATATAAAATTTAATTAATCGTACTTGTTCCAACATGCCAGCAACTCTAAACAAAGATGTATTATTAAAAATCGTATACCTGGCGACAATGTAAACAACAATAAAAGGTTCTGACATCTCGCAGGCACCTATGAAATCATATGAAAAACTATGGCAGCCCGGGCGCGGGGGAAAACAAAACGGGAGGGAGGGGCAGCGGTAGCAGTCTAACATTCATCTTGGCTTCTTGAAGCTAACAAAATACACTTACCTACTACTAAATAAAACAATATTAAAGACTAAAACGATACAGTGATCGGTATTTGTCTAGCCAGTATCATTGCCACAGATGGAACACAACACGCACAGACACGATATAGCTGGAATAGATACTGCCTAGCCAAAACGAAAACATCTATGAAGAGCAAATATCTATGTATGTATGTATGTAATTTACAATTTCATAACGTAATGATATCAACAAATCCATTCAGACCCCCTCACAATATCAGAGGCTTATCACAAAGCGACCTGTATAAAATCAAAACACTCAATAATAATACTAATGGATATACTGATAAAATAAATACACAATAATTATATATGTCATTGTTACCTTTACGACAAGCTATTAGATTTTGTTACATTGAATAGAAACCAAGTCCACTGCTACGTAGCCAAGGATATGGGGAATGTGGATTCGGAAATTTTTGAGTTTCTAATTCTTATAGTCTAAGCTAACTAAAGAAAGTACAACATAAAATATATTCCAAGAAATTCAAATTTCAAACTTTAATTTTGTTTGTTTTTTTTCTAAAATGCCGTCTTCAAATGCTGCGTACAAGTCTATATGTCAGGATACTTGTAATTTAGTAAACAACATTTTGAATAATGATAAGGTCAGCATATAAATATAACTGCACTCCATCTTGGCCAAGTATCCGTGCATCTGAGGCTCTCTTGATAAATTGTATATCACCAAAGCAAGAAACTAAACAGAAAAGAAAAGAAATTACAACTGAAAACTTTTAATATGAAAAATAATCATGAAAAAGTAAAAACGGACGGCTTCCATCAAAGCCAAAATAACAAATCTGAAAACTGATACACGACAGGGATATGGAGAGCGGTGAGGAGGTTATCCAGGGATCAAATCAAGAGTGGGGAAGGACTCACAAGCAAGACACGTCCCCGGCAGGTTCGTATGCCGGTGGATCCCATGGGGGTGGATGCCCAGGATACATTGGAGCGCCCGGGGGTACGAGAGCATTGTGGTACTCCCTGGGCGGGTAAGCCTGCTGCGTCGAGTTGTTTACATTGTCGCTCTTTATCGATTGCTGGTTGGGAGTATCTGCAAAATAGTAGCGATATGAATCAGATCTGGATGATAAAAATTAACTCCCTAATATATAATATGCAGTATACTGAAATCGAAATACCTATGTGAATTGACAGTGTCGTTATGAGATTATTGTTATGAATTTCTTATTTATAAATGGGAATTGCAAATAAGCAGGTCATATGATTAGACAGTAAACGTATAACCCTAAAAAAATATTTCTTAAGTCCACAGTATGTACAATTGTTTGAACATTTCTCATACATAATACAACGTGATTGTTTATTAATAACGATTCATTTCATAGGTCTGATAAACGTTGATATTAAACTCGTGATGAAATATTCATTTCAGACATTGGGATACAAAATATCATGTACTTATTTGGATTAGAAATACGAAAAACTGGAACTAATTATGAAGTGCGTTTTAAATGGATTACATATGAGCAAAACCCTTTCAAATGAAGCTGATGACCAACAGTGGATTTATATAGGCTAATGATGTTTTTAAATGTCAGACTTCATTTAAAATACTAAATCCGAGGGCAATACAATCATTAAAAGTGTCTTCTTATTTCAAATTTCTAATTACTTTTATTAAAAACTGAGCAATATAAAATTGTAACTTTCTATCCATTTTTGGGAAAAAGAACTCAGAAATGAACCAAATTCATTCAGTTCAAACATCAATAGGTCCCATTCCATAGACCAAAGTCGTTCTTAACGTGAATTATATATTGTTTTAAGCAATCAATAATGCAAAGAATGGACGACGAATTTAATTAAATAATTATTATGTTGAAAATTTTATTTCTATATTTCAAGATAATATGATTTTTAAACCAGCGAGTAAAAATTTAGTGCGAAATATTTTTAAATTATAAGTATTATTTTGTGGCAATTCAAATTTAGAATACGAAAATCGACTTTCATTTCGATCCGCCGCGCCACGGATCCTAAACACCTACATAACGGCGCGGTCTACCGAGGCGCGGGGAGGGTCGATCGATACAACGGGCGAGAGGTGACGTCACAAGGGGGACGCCATGTGCCGCTTCCCTAGCTGTATGAGAAATGTTTTAATTTCCACATTATGTTGTGTTCTACCGTCTGTGTTTAATATTGTTTTATAAACTAACTAATAACATGTCCATACTTATATTCATATTTGCACAGATCACGAGCATACAAACTCGAATAATAAGTTAAAATTAATATAGCCTCATAAGTCTCGAATAATAGTTTTTTTATCGTTGTCTGTTGTAATGTAGATGTATGAGTATGTAATGATTACTATATAATATACTGTGTTCAATTACCTACTTGTAATTTCTATTCCATAATCATAAATACTTAAATAAGAACGGCTTTGAAATTCTTTCCACGGTGTTCAAATTTTCTATCAATCATACGCTTACTATGGCCTTAACCCTCTCATTTTGAGATGAAACCCATGTTCCAACAGTGGAACGATAAAGGGTCGATATCATATGCTTAAATTCTCTTTACTCTTTCATCATAAAATTATTATGATGTTAAATGTTTTACCTACAAGCTCTACACGACCCTCGAGTAATAATAATTTAAATTTAATATAATTTTTAATTTTAATTCTAATATAACAATTTTAATTCAGATATAACGTTATTAAATACAAAGAAATTCTTTAAATATCTAGCTTTGAACTATTCTTACAGCGTGCTGTGTTTTGAATATTCTACAAGAAAGAGCGTTGGACGTTATCTTGTTGCTTTTGAGTCTCTTCCAGTCCAACCATCAACTCTTTCCGAGTTCCACTATATGACTTTATTTTATTTATAATGTAAAAGCTTAAGACCATCACGCTGGCCAAGTACGGTTTGGCAAACTTTACAAACTTTACAAACTTTACAGATCAGTGCAAAGAACTATAAGGTATGAAGGTTTTCTACATGTTTCCATTCAACGTTATATGAAGTAATATTTATTCTTGAAAACGCATACAACTTAGCACAGTCTGCGATTAAGCAGTCAAACTTCCACGCATGGAAACCTGAATTCCGATTTACTAGTTTTTAATACTAATTTCAATTTAATGACTTGTACATCTAAGACAGCATACAACGATCAACGTTGAACAACAACGTGGAGCTTATACTAAATCGGACATACCAAATATATAAATCAACGAAATTAGGTCGGAACGAAAATGGACGTTCATAAAATATTTTTAAATTAAAAAATAAACTAGAATTATTTAGTCTGCATTTTCAATTAAAGTACTACCTGCGTGCAACGAGAACACAATTTAGCATCATTCAATCTATCTGTGTCCATCAATCGCGATAGAACATTATGGTATGATAAGCCTCAGAAGTTCCAGCTTCATCGAAAAGCTTAAAGGTGTTACAGCTTGCAGCCCAAGATTAAAGCTATTGATGAATTTTTTTACAGTATCACTAATTTTTTTATGCCAGTCACATATTTTAACCATCACCCGGGTTGCACTGATAAAACAGGCCATTGGGAATAAGTTTTCAATTAAGCCTAATATTAGGTTAACAAAAATGGCACAATTAATAAATTTAAATTTGATAGAATGCGCACTGGGAAACAGCATAAAGAAGAAGAGAAGAATGAATGTGTACCTAAAAACGCACGATAACATCAGAAATGCAACACAAACTAATGATTACACTGTTGCCTGATATATTACATATACATTGATACGTCCATATATCTGTTAGCAAAGAATAAAACTGTTGGAAAAATGGCGATGTAACTACGTCGTCAATAACTTCCCCTGGAATGACCTTAAAACAGTGTTCACTTAGTTCCAACTCATGTTTTTAATGGTATTCCAGTGATATATTCAGTTCGTGAAAAGTTTTTCAGGTGAATTCCTGCGAAAAAGTAATTTAATATTCGTGCCTCATAAGTATCAGTATAGAGTGTGAAATTAAAACCTCCACGACAACACCTTGCACTATTTTGACACATTAATATTTATCGTATAATATACGGAAATGGAATGGAAATGTCAAGATTGAGCCTTGTTTGCACATGTCTTCGTCACACTACAAATCGCGGAAAAGGCAACTATCGAAAAAAATGAACTACATTCACACGTATGTATTTAACGCATGCACTTTAAGGCAGACAGGCATATTTTCTGGAAGTTTAATTTTGTTGCTTCTCAGTAATGACAACGATTCATCCTTTTAGATGTGACCAGCAGATTATGTCAATGTTACTCTATAATAGATTACATAGACACTGAATCGGAAATATTACAAAATTTTTAATCGTTAACATACCATATATCGCTATTGGACACGGGTCTTCTCTCATAACGAAAAGGATTAATAACCTACGTGCTGAGCAAGTACAGATTACTTATAAGTTTTAAAATTACTGAAATTTAACTCCTGTTGTTATCTTTTACTGTCATGGGAAGTTCTTTGTAATTTTAAAAACATACATAACTATTGGAAAACAGAGGTTATATACCAGAACTTAAAGCTGAGACCACCAGCGATTTTAGCCATTATCATGGATTTCGAGTACCAACT
>DWEJ01000290.1:0-18179 GCA_018245835.1 Mysoria sejanus stolli | reverse complement strand
AAAATTCATTTGTAGTGTTCGACCCGGGAATCGAACCCAGGATCTCCCGATCTGCAGTCGCACTTGCAACCACACGAGCAACGAGGCAGTCAATTAATTTATTTTAAATATATATACATTTCTTTTGATTACATTTAAACCTACTCTTAAGTAGCGGTTACTTTTTAATGAGGTATATACCTACATAGAAAATATGACTGTAAGAATTATTTATTTGACCAGTCTACATTAAAATAATTAAAACTCTAAAATTAGTTATTATTTATATATCACTCTACTTTCGTTGTACAGGTTTGTATCTATCCTAAGATTAATACCGATTTAAATAAGATCCTCTTGTATTTTTGTGACATTTTTGTTGATATTTAAATTTCGTTATTCCATATTTGAAATTTTTACCAATTCACAAAGCATGTGTGCATTATTTGTGTGGAAGTCGCATCGGCAATAATCAGTACATAAGAGCAGAAGTAGAGCAAGAGATCCGGTAGAGACAGCACTCAGGCAAAGACGGCTGACGAAACATGCATCAGTGGCGCCTTCAGTTTATGCTTTTCTGCCACGCTCACTTCTGATATGTAGCTAAGATGAAGCGATTTTGATATTTTCATTATTTTTACTGCTTACTGTTCACGTTACAATCGAACAAGGAAATTTTGCAAAAGACGCAAAGAGAGTTTTAACGCAATCGAAGTGGAAGTTCCATAACCTATAGATTTGATCTAATCTGTATAATATCCTACGTTAACTGGCAGTGCTTGAAACAAGAACTATATTTGCTAATATTTACACAATTATACAATATACATACGTACATAATGAATGGTACCCCTATGTTTCATTAGGGTGTCTACTTAAGATGAACCTTCCATGTTACGTCTATATATCTCGCCTGTAGTCTATGAATAAGTAGGTCCTGCTATCAGGACACGCCTAGAATAAGATGGTCTTGGTCCTGAGCGTCGTCCGCGGTCTCCAGCGGCTCAGACTTCGCTGCGTGGTCTGGTACACACGTGATGAAGTACGGCTCGTTGACCGCGAAGCTGCCTGTCTTCTCATGGTCGGTGGTGGATGTAGAGTCTGACCGGTAGGCAAACTCCTCAACGATTTCTTGTACTCTATTTCTAAATGACAATTGGAAATGTGTAGGTATATTTCTCACGTGTGGAAGGAGGCTCTTAAAGAAGTGCAAGTGTTCTTCGTTAACCGAGTCTGGGCGCTTCTGTTTCTGCTTGTCTCGTAGGTAACGGAGTTTATTCTTCTTGATGTCCAGCTTTCGTTTGCTGTAACGGGATCCGTTCACATGTGTGTTGTCCACCGATGAGGGAGAGCCCGGCGCTGACGTGTTCTGCGATCCGTCGCTGGTATCTCCATCCTTTTTAGGATTGTTCGTGCTGACCCGAGGCGTGACCACTTCCTCCAGGAACTGCAGGGGCTTGTAGTACCTCCACTTGGGCTTGTACGCCAGCACCTCGTCCTCGCAGTCCGCCGGAGGTATACGTCCAAACTCCACGGAGAACTGGTCGCGAAGATACTTCCATTTTTTTCTTATCTTAATCTCTGTAAATTATGAACTTATTGAGTAAAAGTTGCGGGTAGTTTGGTTTTTAAAGTCAAATTTATAGATTCTCTATTTAAATTTAAACAGTTAGACTTTCAAAGAGGAAAGCAAAATCATTCCGCCTGCCCTCCCAGGAGTCGTTATTTACTATTAAATCCATATTTTGCATAAATCGTTCTTTTGCGATTTAACTATTGGATACCGGCCTTTTATCACAAAGGGTTAAGACCATTGTGTACCCTGTTGTCCAACTACGACTTGGCAGACTTCACACACCCTGAGCTTATAACTTAAACCCTAGATGTACTGAACGTGTTATTACTCTAATGTCTTTGTTTGTCTTTTACTCTTGAAACGTTTGTAGAGTAGGCATCAAAGAGAGATAAAACTCGACAGGCGTAATTCGATAATTGACTGTTTGTGAATAAAAGACTGTAGGTTGATATAATTTTGGCACACCTGAGATTATTTCTGGCAATCGCAACCAACGAACCGGAACGAACTGCTATTTAACGATTAATCGTATTAAATTATACACATGTATTATGTAATTATCGAAAGCGCTTCACTGTCCCTTTATACGCTTGTATGTATGTCGAATATAAATTTATCTAGTACATGCATATTTTGGAAAGCGGCGTGGGTGTATGAAGATAGCGATGAATGTGAAAGAAGCTCCACAGATCTGTAATATTAGAGGTATTTGGCATCCTGTGGGTTCTACCTACCCCGCAAGGGACTTGTCGTGACGATATAATAGTATTTTGGATTTTTGGACTAAAACTTATCGAGAGTATTTTCGTAGAAACGAACGGTGAAAAAATCACCGATAGTAGGTACCCCACCCAGGAATTGAAGTCGGGACCTCTCGAACAAGAATCGCGCTTTCAACTACTAGATCAACGCGACGGTCTAATAGTGAATAGATAAGTTATTTCACTAGGTTCGAAACGTTTCGGAACGTATGAAACTTTATTTAATTGTTTATATGCGAATTATGCATTATTTATGTAATTCAATATTTTAAATTCAAATGACTCCACTTGCCATGATAGTTATATTGTTGCTCTTTCGCAAAAAGAGTTCCGTGTTCTATTCTGGGCCGAGCGTTAATGTCTGGGTGACGAACTTATTTATCCATTAGTTCTAAGTTTTGTGCGTTGCTTTAAATTCGATAAGGATCATGTGACCATACATTATGTATGTATGTATATATACCAATCATCATTATCGGCAGTCCAATTCCACTGTTGGATGTTGGCCTTCCTAAAGGGGGTTCTTGGCCATGCTTCCCACACTGAGCAAAAGGGTTGGGACCACACAGACAGCTTCTCGCACCACTTACTCTGCGAGCGTATTTTAATAAAAATCTTAAAGTTAAAGGTATAAATATTATATATGGAAAAAAATCCCGCCTGAACGCTGGTTTATTATTGTTCCATGGATAAACACATAGCTTAATATCTACTCTAACGGGTATTCATATTTTTCCTACATAGTGCCATCCTCCTATTTCGAGTACGGACTTTTGTTGACGAATGTACAGCATATATGAAAATCAATGACGGTCTTAAGATCAAGGAAATACGAGAGGTGTGATTAAATGAGTCACGTATGATGCATTACTTCGTTGGTCGTGTTCGTTGCAAGTGTTATTGCCGATCGAGAGGTGTTGGGTTCAAGAGGTCCCGTCCTGAGTCAGTCGCTATTGGATTATACTAACTTAGATATTCTATTTCGTAGTAGTACGTAAACGTACTACTATGAAATAGAATTATACATAACAGGCGTGAAGTTACGTATAATTTACCATCAACAACCGCCCCGTTGGTCCAATGGTTAGCGAACTCGAGTGCGAAGACGAAAGCACTAGGTTCGATTTACATACGGGACAACTATTTGTGATGAGCATGTTGACGTAAAAATATAAGTGTATATTTATGTATGTTTATAGTTTGTATGTAGTTAGTTCTTAGAGCACAGGTCCTGCCTAGTAGAGTCTAGGTCAGCAGCGGTAGGTCATGTGAAAACTCCTCAAGATTACTCATGTTATTATTCTTGTGACTGTTTATAAGTTACTACGGACTTGTTTAAAAATCAGGCCACAGTTGCATAACACAGTTCTGCAGGCCTGTATACGGAGCAAACATTTTTGCGCTTGCACTTTTAGTGATGTGCCTACTAGTCAGCCTGTTAAACAAAGAAGTCCGTCTTAAGCAATGAAATATACGAGCTTTTAGAGTGTATTGTTTTCATTTCAAGAGTACGTCATTTCTATAAAAGATATTGTTCTATGGTCGGTCGTTTTCATAGTCAGGAGGCCTGTCTGTTTTTAATACATACTACAATTAATTCTTGTTCTATATCTCTCTGTTCTGTTTCCTTCTCTGTTCGACAGATTTCAGTACTTTGTCTTCCAATCTCCCACCCCGAAGATTTGTTTTTCAAATCGTGACACGCGCTCTAAACTTTACATAGTAATGTGTATTTTAAGAGGAAATATCACGTGTTGTTACATTGAAATGATACATAAGGAAACTTGCCCTCCTTAAAGTTGAATATATTGAGTGTAGTCTGCCAACCCGCATTTGGCCAACGTGGTGGTGTGTTCTTGAACCTCTCTACACTAATAAAAGACCCATGTTATACATTTGAATTTATTTTGATGACTATACAAGTAAATAATGTATTGGTTCAAAATGTTGAACTATAATGACCCTTTAACAAACATTGAATAAGGATAAATCTACGTCCATCACTGTTCGCGTAATTAAACAACAGTAAACAGATCCGTCAGACTATTCATAGAGAAGACAACAGCGCGCGCTGGAGCGCAGTCCGGAGCTAGAGTCAGCCGGCCACTCACCGTCCTCCTTCATCTCAGCGGCTATCTCGCTCCAGCACTTGTCGAGGACGTTGCGGTTACCGTGGTACTTGTTGCAGCGGTCCCACAGCTGGGGCTTGTTCCTCACGAGCTCTATCAACGCCTCTATGTTCATGTTGGAGCCCATAGCGTGCGCGACGCGAGTCCGTTTATAATGTTTATTGACGAGTTCGCGCGGCGCGAGTCGCAAGGCGTGCGGCGCTGGCTACCGGCGAGCGGAGACTATAGAATCGGCGCCGGCTACCTGCGCGGCGGGGGCTGAGCCCGAAGGCGGAGGCCGGAGGGCGGAGGGCGCCGAAGTTTGCTATCGTTGAGTTCGGCGTACGTCCGTGGCTGGCTACATCGTAATTTATCATCTATTTCGTGTTTATGACTCTTGAATTACATATGACAGCTACGGGTTTTTTAACTGCATTCAACTCTTCTAGGACTCATTTGATTTCGACATTGTTTTATTTATTGTAATAAATAATTAAGACGATTGTACAATTACATTTAAAGTTTCCAGCAAACATCAATGTTCTATTGTTTTGATCACATATGTACGAATTATTGATCTAATGTTTTGTCTGCGGTGAGCCGTGCGGGTTCGCCCTCTCCTCTGATTCAATATTATACCATGTGACTGTTTAATTCTAATAAAATCCAAAAGAAAACTGTTAATATGCTTTTTATTCTGGATAATTTCATATATATCTAAATGTAATTTAAATGTTATTCCTCTTATAATACAATCGCTCCAAGTCCTGTATGGGGTAGGCAGAGAGCTTCGGGAACAAAATTACTCTATTGTTGTTTTCTCACTTCATCCTTGTTCACTATTTTTCTATTAACTATAAGATAAGGGTCGCTGAACGGGTGTACGAGGGTGAACGAAACAGCGTTGTACGCAAAAACAGGTACGCAAGCCATAAATATAAATAATTAATGTTTTTTCTGAATTTTGAACCCAATGTTTTTGCTATTAATCCTTTTTATGTTTTATTAGATTTCATACGGATTTTTGTTGTCAATTTTTAATTATCATGTTTTCGAATCCATGTGTGTCAAATCAATAAATACCCAGTGAACTCATAATAAAAACGACTAAGTGACTCTGTAGACACCAAACAAGTACTATTCAAGTGATCGGCTACTATAATCATAGTTTCAATTCATACGTATTGATCACAAACTGCACATTCTGTATCCGGGTGAATATATTATCTATATAGGTCTGTATTTTTATATTGTCGATTTAATGAATGAATTCTGAAACAATCAGAATGCTGGGTGGGATTTGTCCAAAGATATTATCATCTTAGCCCATTTTCTAGCCACATCTGTGAGGGCGATGTGCAGCTGTTGGCACCCGAACTCTGCCAGTCACTTTGCGTATATCCTCGCTTCTCCTAGCTGGAGGGCGGGCGAATAATATAGTGTAATAATAATAATTACTTTTAAAGATTCGTGAACACAAAAGTGCCAACCTTATCCGTTGTACCTGCCGGCGGGTATCCCTCTGTTAAGTAAACATGGTCTTTGGAACGTTACCGTAACAATGTTGCAAATACACAATACATTTTTAGTGGCGTGGGCACAAAGACTGGGACATAATACAGAAACATCTTGATGCGCTATTGTTACAAAGCGAAGCTGGTGCTGAGGATATTGACCGCCTTCAAGGTGTCTGCACACACGAATACACCCCATCTGCTCGATTTCGCGTAGTATTGTAGCGTAGTAAAAAGACATAAAGCATTTTAACTTAATCGTCATACACCAGTTCAATCTTCGTTGATTACTAATACCAGAGGCGACTATATCAGTTATACCTGCATGCCTCTTGTTTCGTGATACATGGAAAGGAATATGTAAAATAAGTAAAATAGGTATCATTATCAATATTCGTCCGAATTGACGGCTACAAACAGACAGACAGATGGTTGATTAATTATGTTTTCGAATGCGACCCCAATTCGAGAGAAACCTTTAACATATATATCAGGTATATGTTGTAATAGTACAGTTGGACATTGTACACATTATTGTATATATTTATGAACAATTTATATTAAATATACATCAATAGTGTATGCACTTGTGTGTTTAAAGTAGAATTTTTATCTTTACTTCGTAGTTTTTTTAGTTGTCCATTCAGCTGCTACATACATCCATTGTTAACAGTGTTGTACTCGGGCCGTCGGACAGTGCGTGATCATCGCCACCTGGGACTTGCCGGCTTTGAAAGACAGCCTTCTGCGCTTGTGTTAAAGAGTGCCATGTCACAGCACTTTGGGGAGACCTCAGATGTATACTCATGCGAAATTGTATACGTGCGCGGTAATTCTAGTGGAGCAAGTGGCGTTATCATCAGCGGAGCGGTGGATGTGGTCGCTTTGTTGACGGCGGAGAAGTGGCGCCGCGCCCCGCTCTGCGCGCTAGTAGGTGGCGTGGCGCGGTGCTCGGACAGTACAGTGGAATGACAACAACAATAGTATTGTTGTCTCTGCGTGACCAAAATTAACGCGCTGTATATTTTTAAAGGAATGACTTCACTAACTTTGCTAAGATCACACGTAGTCGGAATTCTATTTTTATTAAATCATCTATGAACATGACTGCCTCGATGGTCGTGTTGGTTGCAAGTGCGACTGCCGGTCGGGAGGTCCCGGATTCGATTCTCGGGTCGAACACTAAAAAATTTTCTTATTTAGATTGTCTAGTAGTGGTTCGGAGTCTGGATATGTGCCCGATGCATGGCAATAGGCTCACCAACTATTCCATAGTGGAACGTAAACGTAACTGGTGAAACGTGGGAGTGTTCTGCATTCCTCTGCCTACCTCTTCCGGGATTACAGGCGTAAAGTTACGTTAGGTTTTAATCTACGAACATTTTTGTATTGTATATAATGTAAATTATAATGTCACGGAAGTGATACTTTGTTACCGTTTTAATTAATAATAAATTCGTGAAATAAATAAATAAATTCCGTCTTAACGATATTAGTGTTATCTATCCTGACTAAATAGGGATCAGATTCGTGTTACAAGCTGATGCAAGAGTAAGAATTCTCTGAAGTCATTATGTGCCTTGATTCAGTGGGACATTTGGGAGTGGAGAATCGGAACTTAGAATTAAGACGCAAAAGTAACAAGCCAAAAGCAGAGAACCTGAGACTTTATCGAGGACTTGCTAAAAATTAAGCATATGTGTATGATTGTCACTTCTGCTAATAGCGGTGGATATACCTTGAGTAGACTTGCAGAACAAAGAAATACCACACTAGGGTCAATTTAGACATACGCAAATATATGTATCTTAATTAAACAGAGCTTAGCGTTTGAAGAGTTTTATTCTCGTGTACGGTGTTTTCCATGTGTGCAAGGCGTCGTACAAATAGCTTAAAATAAGTTCATCGTCATCATTACTTTAGTTAAAGAAGGATGAATATAATGCCATATAGGTTTTTGTTAATTCCGTAATTTAATTTTTGTGATAAATATAGTTATATACACATACACGCTAACATATGTAAATACATATCGTCCGTTAAATATGATGTCGTAGTTGCTAATATACCCCTGCTGAAGTCAATTACCGTGTGATTAATATGAGCGTCTTCTCTTGCATCTTGCACAAGTAAGTGAATGAAATTTTATTATTATACTTATTATTATTATTATCAATAATGATAATGACGTCATCGCGCGAGGTTTTTTTCGGGGTAAGCACGGGTAAGAGCGCCACGGGTCAAATATCTCTGTGCATAAATATTGCACATATTGCACAAGTGCATCGATATTGCACATTTATTATTTACAAAAATGACTCACACGGTAACCCAATTTTTAACTAACCCAACTAAGAGCCGTTACATATTCGACTTCTAGTTTCGATCGAAATCTAAACATATTTCCTTCGGATACACTTGAGTAAGGTTATCATTTTAACCTAGAATTTCGTATTTCCCATAATGTCATAGCACAATATCAGAGTATGACAATAACTATTATTTTTACTCAATGATATTCATAAATTATGTTAAAAAATGCAAGCTATGAAGGTTTAAATTCTCGTAAGTTATTCGAACTACTTGTAATAAAGATGTTTATATTTTCATTAAAACCTTATCTAAGGAATATTCGTAACATTTTCAAAATACTTAAAGCAGGGCTCGACATTCGTGGGAGACGTTGGCCGCCATAATACCGAAACCCATCACATCACATTGAATGCGATGTGCTGAATCAGTGCGTCGTTGCCGCTCCGGCGGTGCGACGTTGCCGCACCGGATACGATGGCGCCACGTTGCCGCTCCGTGCAAACACCGCGAGCGCCACGCGACGTTGCCACACCGTTCGACTAAACCGTAAAATACCATTCATTCAATTAGCAACATCGAACTTTTAATGAATTCGAAAAATGCCCATAATTATCTCTATGTGATAAATTAGCGCCGTTTATTTATCTATTCTTATTCCATTTACGGGATTTATTTTGTAACTATTTTTGTAACGGATCAATTAGACTACGTAACGTCATGTTTAATTCGCGTTCGATTTTTGTTTGATTAACTGTGTCACGCTGTAATGTGATTGATTGTCGCGTTATTTTAAACTTGAAATATCTTCGAGTGGATTCTTAAGTGAAATGAAGTGATTCATAACTGTCTTTATAGGTTGTACATGATGTATTTATCAGACATCTTAACGGCTTGATATTAAACGTTTCCTACATTACTTGTTGCGTAATAACGATTTTTTTATGTTATTCTGCCAAATAATCGATGTTTAGCAGATACGTAGATATGTAAATCAACTTTAGCACCACAAATTTATACTCCAGTACTACATTTTTCGTACTGATCTTTTCAATTATCAAAATTGACAAAAATTGTGTTGTGTGGAGAGTTATTGCGACGTGGAGGGGACCGTCGTACCTTGGGTTTGTGCATTTTTACTAATTCATCAAATATTACCGGTTCATATTTCATAGTTACAAATGATAACAAAATGTTTCTACAGTTAAATGTAGCGATGTGTATAAGACAATGATCTGACCTAATTATGAACACTAAACATCATTTTAACGTCTTGAAAATATAATATTTTCTTAGTTACAAAAAGTTGACATGCTCGTTACAATATGGTATGTATTAAGTGGTAGGGAGGTAGTAGATAGTAAGTATGGTAGGTAAGGTTAGGTACTGCAGATCAATAATCTGGTAATGGTTATATACATTTATGTATCTATATATCTAAAGAACGATAACGACTTAATGTTCTAAGTCTGTTCGAATATCGTTATAACCATAGAAATAATATATAAATATATTTCGGTCAGCAGTAAAAATAAGCAGCCATGTGGATGAGTTCATACCACAGTTGTTCTCTATAATCAATCGTGGCAATCGTTATTTTGCAGCAACTCATTGTAGGCACAGTTTATTATATCTCGAAACATTGCAACATAATTCTAACTATTTGAATTTTCCATATACATTTGCGCTGGATGTGCGCAGTAGGTACATGTGCACATCGGCGTGTGATGCTAGTTTGGCCAGCGCCGAGTGAAAGCGGCGCCCGCAGCAGTCGCCGCGCGGCCAATAGCTCGCGCCGACCGAGCGAGTACCGTCCTGTCGGCCATATCAATACATATCGGCATATAAACACACTTGTACACACATGTTACTATACGGCTTCGTTTACATTATTTCGGCATAGTGGAATGCGTTTGGGTAGTTACAGCGATCTGACGACGTGCTGACAGATCAGTGGTCGATCGTTCTCGTGAGAATCCTTCTGGGGGACACAAAAAATAGGTGTAGGTGGAAATCCATGTTTACTCATTAATGCTATGACTCGCATTAACGCGTGGACGCTGGAGTAGTACGTTTTTTTACTTGTTTTCAATTCATTCGTCACAGAGAAATATATTTATTTTGAGAGTTCACCATCTAATACCAGTGTAAGCTGACCTGGTGATATAATAATTTTAATGGCTGATGAACAGCTTATATGCTTCAAAATATTTACTTGTATACATATATTTTTTATGCCCGGAGATTGAATCAATTAATCATCACACAAATTTTAACCTAGTTGAGTATCAAACCAGCGACACTCTAATTATGTCAGGTTAGAACACCGGACCAACGGGGCAAACGAGCCAATGTAATCGTGAATTTTGTAGCGTTATTCAATATATTAGGCGAATGGGGATGTATCGAAATTATGGCTAGAAATGGCGCAAGGGAATTCCGTGCCAAGGAATAGTTCGCGTTAGATATTGAAATATAGGGGGACGGATGTATGGAGAGTTGCCAGGAGCCAGCTCTGGGGGCATCGTGAGAAAGTGGAGGATATGCTTTCTGTTCTGCATAGCTATGAAGTGGTTTTGGTATGGTCACGACCAACGGTGACGGTCGTGTTATATTATATTCCAAACTGGGGCAAAAATTTTACTAAGGTAAAAACGTAACTTCACGCCTGTAATCTCCGAAGAGGTAGGCAGAGGAATGCAGAACATTCCCAAGTTTCACCGGTTACGTTTACGTCCCACTATGGAATAGTTGGTGAGCCTATTGCCATGCATCGCGCACATATGCAGACACCGAACCACTACAAGAAAATCTAAATTGGAAAATTTTACTGAAGTATACTGAAGGATAATTGTTACTAAGACCGTTGTATCCACTGGAGACCATGAACTCTTCAACTTTATAATTGAACTTTAAATTACAATATCATGTCTAGTTTCCATACGTCGTAAATACTTTGAGCTGCATCAAGTACATTTGTCTCAAGTACATTTGAATTCTAGTATTGCTGTTACAAATTCTTCTTCTTTTATTTACAGGTACGGAAGCCATCAGTGTTTAAAGCCAACCATCCCAGCTTCTGGCTGAGTCAAGAAAGTTCAATCACTGATAAATACGTAAATATATTTTAAATTAGAATTAGTATTTCGACAACGGTTCAGTGTTATTGGTGAACATCAGTAGAATTAGTTGAGAATGTGATTTTATCAGTTACATTATTAACATGAGTTAAAAAATGAATGTTCAAACACATTTCACCCACCGCCCATGGTGAGAGTTAGAAAAAATCCGTTCGTAATTAATATTCTAAGAAAACGTAACATCACGCTTGTAATCTCCATAGAGGTGGATAACGGCGTTTAATACACTATCACGTTTCATCAATTACGTTTACGTCCCACTATGGAATAGATGGCGAACCTATTGCCATACACTGGGCATATATCTAAACTACAAGCTAATACTAGAAATTTCAAGTAAAAAATATACGTTATAAAATTCCATTGTCCAACACCCGTCCCGAGATTTGAACCCGGGACGTCCAGATTTGAACCCGGGACGTCCAGATTAGCAGTCGTGCTTGCAACCATTCGACCTACCGAGGCAATTAAAACATTCTTTTCTGACTCATATTTGTCCATTAGAAATATTGCGTTAGCAGTTATGAGACGTAATATTTTATTTTTGTTAACGAAATCATGAAGTTTTTTTGTGTGGGCCTCTTTTTCTGGGAGTGGCGTGTCTTGAGGATAATCATTGACACTTCAGGCGTTTCACTCTTCAATACGTGTCGCCTCTCAATACGAGGACGCTTACGGCTGTGTCAGTCACGGCTTGCTGTACGAAGGACATCGTGTTCAACTAAAGGAACGTCATTTGAAATTACATGAAAATATTTTAAATGCCTAGGGCTCCATTTTGGTCATAGGCAGCATAGCTATCCGTCGAGAATAGCTCCGCTCATACTAATGTCCCGTACACCGCAGTTGAGATAAATCGTCATTAGCTAAGAAAACTCCATGACGCATCTGACAGTAAGATGACACCCAACGAACTAAAAGTACACAAATCATATCCGTTGGGGGATGGAGAAAAAATAAATAAAATGAAATACGTACGCGGTAGCGCGAGGGAAAAACCAATCAATCGCGAGCGAGGCATGCGCACGGCGGTTCCGTAGCTGGGAATAATTCAGCCGGGCGGGATTCCGGGATAGGGAACATCCGATGTTAATCCAGGAGGAGGGTGGCTGAACGAAATGACGAATAATGAACGCGAGCTGAGGCGACACTCGCTCTCCTCATGTTGCTCGCGATATTTCGCGGGCTTCGCCACCTTTCGCGATGACGATTTCAAAAATATGTACGACCAAGTTTCCTTTTTAAAGTAATCACAATTGTATTGCTTGAAGTTTTTAATTACTACGTATTATTTGCGCACAGACATTCATGCCTTTGTATTTATATAATTCTTATCTTAATAGGAAAATAGGAAATAGTCCATTGATAACGGATAATTTATCTGTCTGTATTAGAAATCATACAAACAAGTTATATCTCTTCATAATAATACTACAGATTATATTACTTGAATGGGTAGACTGACCACATTACGTAACCGTCTTTTAAGCTACAGAATGTACGTTGTACAATGTCGCTTGTTGTGTTCATTGAAAAGTTGTTTGTTGCAAGTTTTATTTCAAAAAGTATTGAACTTGGAAGTGTATTGCGCTCGTTTACCTACCTCTTCGGGGACTACAGGCTTGATATTACGTTGTCGCACTTGCGTCGCCCGCTGACATCAGAAACCACTGATATCAGAAAACATAGAAGACCAAAAAACTATAGCTGATGATGCTTTGTGAACGGTGAACGGTGAACGGTGCCTCCGAAAATTAAAAATATCATCGCTTTTTCTTACCTAAACAAGTAATTGGAAAGTCGGAAAATTATTGGCTTTGGGGTACCCTTTAAGCTTATTTACAGCAGTCTTCTTTATAAACATATCTCCTTACATAATTCAGTGTATGGAGAAATACAACAGAATAATAAACCAAGCCGCTACATACCTCTTTTGCGGCACCAAAATGCGTGACTTGAAATTCCAAGGTGGCCCTTAAAGTTATGTAAGCCTGAAATTAGCTTCTATGATATTCTAGATGTTATTATTGTGAAATACGTGCACAAAGATTCCGTGGCTTGGATCGATAGGATTAGTTAGGAACGGGGAAGATTATGAACCATATCAGACAAGTCGCTTCTACGTCCTGTCTTCGATTTTAATGGAATTATTGAAAGTAATAGCGGACGAATTAGTCGAGTAATATGCTATAGAAGCCACGCCCTAGTTCAAAATACGTGGGATCGTGCGACCAAGTACAAAATACATCCAAAAGATAGAACTATAGAAGAAAAAACTACATTTGCCTTAAGCTAATCGACCAGTTTGCGTAACATATCGTTTTAATCTCGGATATTCCGGTATGCTGGCGTCTAGCAGACGCCGAAGGTCAACCAGCTGATTTGTGCCCGGTTTAATTTTAACTTAACGCACGATGTCCACACCTTCACGACGCCTCACTGTATAGAGACAAATATATTACATGTCACATTCGTACGTCTCCGAGGTCGGTTGGCAGAAACTGGTTTTTCCCGTTAAGGATTAGGTCTTGCATTTAGCTTTAGAACAATGAAGTTTCAATTAAAGTTATTTAATACCCTGCTTTGGATTACGCAACTCGCATATAAGAATAAATCCAAGCTATTATTATTATTACTGTATTACATTTTTTATTAATGATGATGCATGAGTACCTACCTCATTTTTTTTGTCAATTTGTCACATTGACAATGACATCAACTCAATATTATGAGTCACGATATTAGCGCACCTTTCACCGTGCGCTCAACACATGCTGATCCGCGCTTTTTGTTCTCGAAGACCCTGGCCTGAATCAGGTACTTGTTGTATTGCCAATGATGAAGCTATGAACGATTAGCGTTTTCACTTCAAACAATTTTGTCTATTTGTTCTTTAATAACACATGTGGTGGATTGGTTAAAGAAATCTGGTGTTATCTTATTACCAGTCTCATTGTATACAATACTTTTTACGATGGGAAAAAACACTTTCCCACAGGAAAACACGTGAATCGACTTTATTATCGTTACAAGCCCTGCTGTGGTAATTAAATATAGCAGGTTTTTATCATTATCATATGAGTGTGTATGTAGATAATTTTTTTAAACGAACTCATTTAAGAATTCTTTATAATATATTATTGAAATATTTTTAATTGCTGTTCCTTTTATACACTAGAAAAGATCGTTGCCTTAGCGATAAGGTCACATTCAGTATTGCTAGCATTTACGGATGACAAAAAATTCTTTATTTTCTTGTCTACGATAACAAAAGCGAACGGTTAGGGGTTGGAGTATGACAATAAACTTACATACAGTCGCTACACGAATGACAACTTCAGGGCTGAGGGGGCGTGGTAACTGTCATGTGTTATGTACTAATTTAGTCTTTAGGGGTTGCTTCCCTTTAACTGACGTCGTAATTAGATTTTATTTAATTCGGCTCACTTATACAAGACATAATGAAGCTGAATGACATAATGAAGCGCTGAAGTAATGACTTAACATTAGGTGGAATACTTATTCGTACAATAAGTTTTCTTAAGGCGCCGAATAGCGATAATATTTCTCACGCTCACACTTACAATAGGTTATCACGCTCACTAACACGCAAACGTACTAGAAGTACACAAATCTTAGATAACCCAAATGTTGTACGTGTATGTTTTCCGGGAGTCGTACCTTGTAGTTTGACTTGGACCTGTTCTGAAAAGACACAAGCGTCTTGACAAAGTACTGGAAATTTTTGGGCTATGCCAATTTCCAAAACCTATCAATAGCTACTATCTCTCTCGTTAGCGATACTACAGGTGCCTAAGCATACTGGCTCGCATAGGTGATCCGTGTAAGACAAGCCGAGATAGATGATCCGTGCACAGCGGTACCTCGCCACCAAAGAGGATGTTGCGGCTAAGTACTTACCTACCTACGCCCGTTTTTCGATCGCGTCATGGTCGTGCACAATTTTTAAAATGCGCACAAAAAATCTCAATCTTAAATTATGAGTAGAGTTCTATGTGTTTTTAATCGTCCCGTCAGAGGCCCAGAACGTTATTGTATAATAAAAGTATGTACATGCCTATGTTCAGACTTTATTTACGAGGTACTAAATTCATTGGTACATATTTTGTCAGAGACAGATTGGTACAGACGCAGCGTGGACCTTTTTTTGAAGTGCTAATTATAATTATTTATTGTATGTGCTGTATGTATGTTTATTGTGCTTGGATTTAAATCGTAGTTTATGTATAGTCAGCCTTTACGAACCCTTGACTAGAGCCGAGTTTGGTTGCTTCCATATTCTCAGGTCAAACGAAGTTTTGACTGGTGATTTCCTCTTTGACATAGGTGTGGTCATGCGTGGGTTGGGTCGCATCATTCAGTAGCGTCATGATCTTAATCTTCGTAGTCATTTTCTTGTGCTCGGGCACCTTCTTCAACGTGCTCAACAGTGATAGGAGAAAAAGCCTGTCCTCATCTTCCATTACGACGGGAATGTTTCTCACGTCTGGACATTTGTTGACTTCAAACCTATCTCCTTCCATAGACACATTCACCTGGTCTCTCCTTGTGTCCTTCGATTTACTTTCGACATATGAATATTCAGAATCGTTATCAATTGTTACATTACTTCCCTCTCTCTTTCTTTTCGGTGCGTTGTCTGCGTAAGGGTATTCGGAATTATCGTTCTCCTCCGATTGCGAGGATGTATATGTATCTTTTGTTGTGACGACGTTCTTCAAGAATTTCAACTTCTTGTAATAGATATATTCACTTTTACGGGGCCCGAAGTCCGAGCCCGCTTTTAGTGCCCGTTTTCTGTTCAGTTCCCTCGTGTAACATCCGCGTATGCTCTTCCACTTTTTCTGCAGAGAATCACCTGGAAACATTCAACGGTAAAATTTCTATTTCGTTTCCCTTCGACTCAACGGAACTTCATCTTTAAGATTTGTGTCATTGCATGGCATTTCTGTCCATAGAAAACCATATTGTGTAGCTCACTCATGTTATGTCAATCATGTATATAAGTGTGCTGCCATGTGAAAATGGTAATACCAATTTATATTTCTGATCAAGAGCCAGTTCAAAATGTAGAGAAAAATATAAGGCAATTTTTTTAAAAATTATTGTATTTCTTCTGCTGGGATTTTTATTTTTTTCAAGTACCTAGATGAATAGATAGCGTAACATCTAAGGAAGAAAGTTTTCGTGGATTTTATTTTTGTGTTTCGTGCGAAACATTCTCACGGCAGGAATGAGTGTTGTTTAAAAAATTGGTTCTAATGAACAAAAAATAGTCAAAGTAATTTAATTTAAAAAACACGCTGGCCGTATCTTTGTATCTTTATCATCATTCTTATATTTATTATTTTTATAATCACGACCAGCGAAGCGGCCATAGGTGCTGGTTACGTTTCAAATGACGCATTACGAGGTAAACAAAATATGTATAACTCTTCACCCAGTTATTATCAGAGTACTGTGGAATAGATTAATGTACTAATACAATTGTATTAACTCCAGAAACAATCTAAAAATTTCAATGTATTATAAAACTGCCGTTTATAAATTTATCCCAAAATTAGCATAGTCGCTACATTGGTCACCAGGTCAATAAATTGATAATACTGATACTGATAATATAATAGGTATTTTTAAAACACCCGTTTACAAATCAAGTTTGGATCAACAAACACAAATTGGTAGTATTCTAATAAAATACCACACAAGCCTCACCTATCTCTTTTCGTTCCTGGACAGTGAGATCTTCCTCTTCCTCCTTGAAAATGTCTATGATTTCATCCCAACATTGCTTCTTCAGTTCGCGATCTGCGTATTCCGCTGTGGTGACGTCCCATAGCGAGGGTCGACATTCGATTTCCGCGATCAGTCGTTCGGTATCGAACGCGGTCATTGTTAACGGTAAGGTCTCGTACGTGCTAGCGGCGACGCGGCTGGCGGCCGAGTGACTTGTACTGGAAGCGTGGCCAACTTCCTGCTATCTCTTTCGGCCGCGACGTTCGTGTTGGCGACGTTGCCAACTCGACGCCAGACCGCCGCTCCACGTCGGCTCCGCTGGCCTCTACCACCGGCGTAGGCACATAAATAAAAATAATGACTCGAAAACATCAACAATATCAAAATAATGCGGACGTGTCAGTGTTGACACTTCGACAGATAATACGTACACGTGTAAAATTGACCGCTCGTTGCTGTCAGAATAAATTTATCATCCGCTTTGACTTGTTTGACATTTAACAGTCTGCCTATTTTACAAATCAAATATGCTTACTACATTGGTACATTATATTACTAGTATCATATTTTATAAAGCTTCAAAAACTGAAATTTAGAATTTCTTTCTAAGTAATAGAAAATATTTTTAATATTAAAATAGTTTTTACAGTTATTTTTCTAAAATTGTTGATTAATGACAGGCCTTGACGCTAGAAGTGAATGTGATTAATGAATACTAAATACATTTATGTGTGAGACTGGAAAATACATTCATTTCGATACTGATATCAAATACTTGCTCGGGATGACTTTGATTGACGCCTGGCTAGTGATGAAACGCTTCTATGGACTTCGTATATCCCCTAACACGGTTGCAGCCGCGGGGTTTGTGTTAGGCACGTACATGACTCAATGACCCCCAAAGAGGCAGGTGTGATATCTGGCGATTTATAAACACAATGGAACAATCATGGCGAGTATTTATGAAGACTGATAAACGACGCAAAAACCTATCAGGCCTGTAAGGAATGGGATGTTTCTCTCGCTGTCTACCC
>DWEJ01000289.1:0-18194 GCA_018245835.1 Mysoria sejanus stolli | reverse complement strand
GCGTGTATCATTTTTTGCCAGGCAAGTGTTGAAGTCTCCCATTAGTATAAAATGATTGTAAACTGGACATAGTTCGATAAGATAGTTTCTAAGGATTCAAAGTAGTTGATATTGAGGTTTGGGCTGCAGAAAACACCAAGTAAAATCTGTTGATGTTGCAGTGAAACTTCTATGAATAAAAATTCAGCTAACTAAGAGTATTCAGAAGGAGAGGTTTTAATGATTTTATACTGCAAATTAACTCGTAAGTAGATAGCCACTCCCCCACAGCCTTTACTTGTTACCTTTATTCTGTCGTTGCGGATAAGAATATAACTTGGTAAAGCGAACTGGGCAGAAGGAAGTCAGGGTCTGTGAAAGGATTCCGAAAGTAGTAACGCGTCCAGGTGATCACTGGTAAAAGATGCCAGAAGGTCAGAGTGATGTGAAGGAACACTTTGCGCATTGATATGTGCAGTATTTTAATTGTTACGGTGACTTGAGAAAGCAAATTCAATCTGATCAAGCAGTGTTAATGGTCTTCACCATTAACACTGCTTGATCAGATTGAATTTGCTAAGACAGTAATGGATCTTTATCCATTAATCGTTAATTATGAATCTTTGTAAACTTTTTGACTACTTTTAGTACAAGTAGGTACTCATAATAAAAAAAAACAAATAAAGTTTAAAAATAATACATGTTATTAGAATACACACAAAAAAATAAAAAAAATACGTTTTGTTGGTACAATATAAATAAAGTTAATTAAGACTAATATGCACATCATGAAACTGATTAGGACTTAAAAGTAATAACTAAATACATATTTAAGAAGCATAATACTTGTATTAATTCGTTATGTAATAATCTTAATTTATAGATACATGCATTAACTTAATAGAGAAATAAGGCTAAAATGAATAAACAATAAGAACAGTACATTGTTATAGTATATAATGTTTGATATATATGTACATGCAATTAGCCTACCTAACATTCCTACTCAAAATCGCTTAATTCTTCTTCAGAAGAATCTTCTAAATTATAATCATTTTCTACAACACTTAACCTACGAACTGTATTTCTATTATGAACTGTATTTCTATTAGAATGTGGATAAGACGAAAGTGTTAGTATTTGAAAGAGATGAGTCAAGAACTACTGTAAGGATATTGGTTGACGATGTAGTATTAGAACAAGCGGACGAAATTGTATATGTTGGATGCGCTTTCAGCAGGGATGGCAGGTACACCGCTGACATAGAGAGAAGAGTGAATGCAGGAAATAGTGTGAATGGAGCGTTGGGTAATTTGCCAAGCCAAGCCTTGAGCCAGCGTGCTCGGCTGGCGATATATAACGGAGTGCTTACTACAACTCTACGTTGTGGTAGCGAGAGTTGGGTATGTAAGAAAGGGGATAAAAGCAGAATAAACGCGGTCGAGATGACGTCGTTGCGTCGCATCTGCGGCTTGACACTCGCCGACCGCGTTCGTTATTCTGACGTAAGGAAGATGCTTAGTATGAAAGAGAGCATTGGTGTAAAAATGAGAAAAGGCATGCTCCGTTGGTTCGGACATGTTGAGAGAATGGCTGATGAAAGAATGACGAAGAAGATATACAATGCGAATATTTAAGGGACGGACGTGCCGAGGAAGGCCAAGACTCACCTATCTAGATGGAATAGGCCAAATACTGGCTGATGGGGGAGTCAGAAGTTTCCGAAACCGGAGAAAGCGACAATAATAAGGTATTAGACTTAAAATATTACAAATAATAAAAAAGATTTGTATCATATAGAAAATATTGACATGTCGTATACACAGCTATTTGTAGATATCAGACAGAAGTGAAATATTGGTTAATATTATTAAATCATTTTAATTTAACATGTTATTTGAAACGATATTAACTTAAATTTTTCTTGACAGGGTGTTTTCTCGTATACCGAGGGATCGACTTCTTTTCTACTTCACAAAGGAGGCAAAACAAAACAAAAAAACAGACGCAAACTTCTCTCGTTCATTGTACGTTTAGTACAAAAGTAGCACAAAGCTTGCCGCTTTCCTCTCGCGTTCGTCGCGGGGTTTATGAGTGTGAAACGACTTTCGTTAGCGAGTGTACTCGTGAATGCACGTACGTAGGAGTAGACTGAGCAACTACTCGGCGCTCGCGAAGTAACTTCATAATAGCGTTCCTTTAGGTAACGAATATGGCATCTATCGTACACGCAACATATATAGGTGAAGAGTGAGTGTAATACAGTTTCAAGAATGTCACTTCTATATATGCATTATAAAATTAAATTGAAAATATTTTAATAAGTAAATGCTATTATGCAATTGAACTCGTGAAGTCCTGACTGATAAAGTAATAATTACTTGTAATGACATTTTACCTATGTTGGACATGGACATCTGAATTTTAATTGATTTTATTGGATTGCGTAACACTGTACTCGTATTGATTTATTATATTTAATTTATTTGTATTTAATTTATATTAGTACATATAGAAGATAATGCATTCCGTTATAGTGAAACCGAATTTGTCTGTAACACTTAAATTGTAATCTGTATTTTTGTAATAAAGACGACTAAGACTGTAAAGTTTACACATATGGAGGAAAGAATAGCAACAGCGTTTTTCATGTTCGAGGAAGCATGAAAAAGTTGATGAAAATGTTTTATTGGAGGTCATTGCTTTCATTACGGAGGCGCCACTGGGCGCCTGAAAATATAATACCGCTAAAAACGTTTCATAGAAACACGTAACCAAGCCCCACAATTCTTTCACGCTGAAAGGTTGGCGGCACAAGGTGTTAATGTATATCGAAGTCTATTACCATTAAAATATTAAGAAATGCCGTTCAATGCCCTAACATAGGGAGTGTTTTTTTCAAGTCCAATTTCCGGAGCACCGATGCCATCGTTTTTACTGTTTCCATTTACAAATTTTACCCATGAAACGGACAGTTGACCTACCAGATGGGATCTGGAGACACGTGCAATATTCGCATTACAGCTTTTTTCACAATTTTTAAAAAAGCGCTTCATGTAAGAACAATCCAGTTCATTCTACATTTTATACGTAATACAATATTAAAACACGATATAATTTTCATATAGCTAGAATCTGAGTTGTGAAAGAATACGAGTAAATCCGCTGACAATATCTACAATAGCATTGGATACGAACACAATCAATATGCCAATATTTATGAAAGCTTTGTTTTGTTTCTAGTATCAGGCTAATATGTATTTCTATTGTTAGATGGTATCGCCTGGAATCAAGCCACTTGTGGGAACAATAAGAACAATTTCTAACATGGCTTACACGACTAAGCTCTAAAAGTTGGCTCTTTAATGTAGCCGCCACTTTTGTGCAGAGCTCCCTACTGTTGTAACGTTCAAAAGACTTGAAAAGTACTTTTTTTTCTATTGAAATGTATAGAAACATTAATGAAAAAAAATCTTGGGCAGTAAATAACCATCAAAGTATAGTAAAAAAACAAATAAAATAATATACAGCAACACTTTGGTTACTCACTGTACACGTACACAATATTTAATGAAAATATTTTTTCGTTTGTGATTGTTAATTTGAATTCCTAATTAAACAAAATTTTGTCAACTGTATAAACAAACACACAGTGGTTTTCCATTTATATCACTACTGCTGTGCTCGTGTGTAAGTCTACAAGAGATTTCCATTAAAGTTCTGTGCAACTGTCTCTCTGCGTTGAATTTATAATTTTAGAAGTTTGATTAGTTGTAAGAAAATAACATCGTAGTCTTTCGGCCAAGATATAAATTATGCAATATTAAAAATATTATTCATAATTGCGCAAAGTGCACAACAGTTTGTCGTCAAATGAGAAAGTTCTGGAGCTTCCTCCGCCAAAATACTGAGTAGCAGGAATATGAGTCTCTACATTACAACATTATCAAATTACCTCGAAGTCTTCTAAGAAGATATAACGTCAGTTAATTACCGGTACTGATCAGAGTTTTCTTCGAATTTCCAGTTTATGGGTTACTTCGAAGTCAACGGGAAAAATGGACAATGCCAGTTCGTACCAGACATTTTTGCTAAATTGCTCACTTATAAAAATGCTTCACAATTACTACAACATCATGGCTACGAACGGCACTTACTTTCTCTGTTATAATAGTGTTCCTTCGGTGATAAAATGAACTACATTCTTGAATATACCTGAATTACAATAATGCGAAAATTATAAACAACTATAGTAGGTACTTATACTATAATACTTATTCTACTCTTATCAATTACATATATAAACAGTGGAAATGACGATATAACGACATGTATAATAATTAGAGTAAGTAACGTCAGTATGTGTGTACACGTAAAGACTGCGTGATTAGTTGAGTGATTGATTATTTTATTGAATTAGAATTTGTATTTGCAATGTTTAGTATAGGCACGAAGTTAGGGACTAGCGCAAGGTGTATAACAATAGGCTCACCCCTCATTCCGTAGTGGGACGTAAACGTTACTGTTGAAACGTGAGAGTGTACTGCATTCCTCTGTCTACCTCTTCGGGGATTACGTGATGTTACGTACAAATAATATTTCTCTGTGCACTTCTTTATATTATCTTATTTACATGCTTTGAATTCATTCAATTACTTATTTACACAAGTATAGGTACAATTCCTAAATAACATATGTATGTAGTTCCTATATAACATATGTATATGATGCAACAAGACACGCCCATGCGACTAATTGACCTTTAGTACATTATAAGCACGCGACGTCTATAAAAGTCTCTATAATACTGTCTTATGATTCAGTATTCCTGGCAAAAATGTACGTAGGTGGTCAATACACAGCACACTCATTATTCAATAGCTCATTCAATAGCTGATTCAATAGCTCAACTGCCGACGGGCAGCGACGTGCACGGTGTAAGAATCGTTTTACATTACGGAGGCAACAACTTCTCAGGCGAGGGTCATGTCCAGCAGTGGACTGAGACAGGGTGATAATGTAACACAATTCATGGCTCCACCAATGTTACTTCGATTTTGAATTCCGTATGCTCGTTTCAATCCTTAAACATACGGTAATCCGTACGGTCAAACGCGAGAGCAACCGTTATAAAGTCACAAATAATACGTGCGGTGAAAAGACAAATCACGAGACATAATAATTAAATTTAACACTCGTGTAGTCGCAGAATAAAAACCAAACGCATGGAGCCTTATAGACGTGTAACGTTATTCAACATGACTGAAAGAGTACTGTGATACAGTTACTGTACGGGCAGATAAGTAGATATATATACTTGTAGCGACAATTAAAAACCAAGTCTCCGACACGATACTATCTGATAAAAGAGTTTCGAGTGTAATGAGTTATTTTGTACCAGTAAAGTTCGTTAAACTTACACGTGGTAGGTACTCATACTTGTTAATAGCTTTGTGTGTGTAGGTAGGTACACATAAACGCGCAGTTATTAACGTTAGTTATGATAGCGTATGAACGTTTTAGCTTTTCAACCTTTTGTCTCTTTCCATCGTATAGACGGAAGCAAGGGTATATGGGCGTTTAAGAATAAAACAGCAAATAATTATGAAACCAGTGTTCATATTTTAAAAAAAAATCGTGATTTGCATTTTATTAACATGTTTGTTGGAAAAGTAATAATGATTGACGCGACTGTCTCGCTTGCTTCGACAGGTGTGTGCGAGGGGTAGCTATGAAAATGTAATATATTTAGTAAATCGGTTTGTCATTTTAAATAAATTGTATAATATTCGATCGTAAGGTAATCGTATACATGGTCAAAATAAAGACGCGAAAACACAATAACACAGAGCGTATTAAGTTCCACTAATTAGACAAGACTTACAATTATAAAGTTTGTTCTGAATTCGGGCGAGGCGGTTTTTTTTCAGTTGGATTGATCAATAAATCTTTCACGTAACACACAGTAAGTTATACTTACGTAATAGAAACAAAGACAGATTTTTTTGCGATAAATGCGATTAGAATAGCGTAATAAGTTAGTAATAATGGAATAATAAACAATAATTTATAAATATTTTATTTCGTAACGATTAGTTAAAATATGGATCTTGTCTGTTCGTTTGTTCTCATTAGTAGTTTGTTTAGACTAATGTCTGAATCGGTTAAAACATAATCACAAACTCTACCGTCAACAAATGTAGAGAATTTTTCATGCAAGTCATAAATCACGAGACAGAACATATTGAATAAAGTGATGCATATTTATAGGTATGCAAAGGAAACAAAGCCGCGGGTAATGTAGAGAAGGTTAGTAGAATATAAACCAGAGAGAAACACGTGAGCTCTACGACTCTATACTCTATGAACGCACGGAACGCTAGCGCGCGGCTGGAATAGAGCCGCGACAAGATTTTCTGCTTACCATAAACAATATCACTGCACAACACCGCATCGTGTACGGTCGCCAACCAAACTCAATTTCATAGATATTTTATTTGAAACTTCTTTGCGAATATGGTGGTACTGAGAGTAAATATCTGACAGGCATATATGTACATAATAATGCAGTATTTTTTAAATGTAACACGTTAACGGTAATTACGAAATATTTAGGATTCAAAGAGATCTTCATATATATATTCAGTCATATTTAAAATAGCGAATTATATGAGTATTGAAATACGTTTGTATAATCGCGGACAACTTCGAATTTGTTTATTAGCATAATATTATAAGAAATTTAAAATTCGATATACATTCGACTATGTATTGACAATATTAAGGAATTTTTTATTTATTTATTTATTTAAAATGAATACAGCAAGAGCATCTTTTACTAGGCTGCTTTACTAAATACTACTGAGATATCTATAGTTTCGGAAACTCCGAGGTGTTTCTGACGCAAGCCATCAGTTCGTCGTACGTCATACGCGATAGAAATAAAATCCCGTAGTTCTGAAATTGTCTCCAAAACAAAACGCATACCGTTCGCTCCCTAGTTTTAATGCACCACGCAAAATCAAATTTTGCAAGTTTCATATTTCGTAGTCATTGTTTTTACGGCTGTCTGAGCAAATTTTAATACCAGTCGCGCCTAGCATTTCGTTATTTAGTGATATATGTATGATTTGTATATTGCAAGTTAAATTCTTTAATGTTTCCAGTTTAAATTTAACTGCTTGGTTTTACAAAGACTACGGTATATTCCAATAATAATTACGAGTTATTTTTGGTGTATGTAGTGTGTGTGCTAATGTTTTATACACAATATATGAAACAAAATTGTTAATATATCACATTCCCGGTGCGACACCGTCACTATTGCAAAAAATTACAAAAATTTAAATATGTAATAATTGTCCTAAAGCACTCCTTTACTTGATGCGATAAAGTTACTTTTGTAGTACGAAAAGTTGACGTTGTAGTATAAGGTATTCATATCATCTATCTTCTAAAGTCATTGTTTTGTGAGGTGTCAAAGTTATAAATGCTACTCCTGAAAAACTACATTTTTGCATAAGTGAAAGTGTCGCACCGGGGGTGCGAAATTGTTCTCTTATACGTGTTCTAACACCTGAGAGATAACCAGCCCAGAATACTCAGAATGTAATAGTAAGCAACAAAAACTATGCCTAAACTAATAGAAGGCTTAATGTTTAGATCCAAAGCTTCTAGGTCTCACAAATTAACCGCAGTTCACATAGCCTTGAATATACATGGTTTTATTTTTATAATAGCTGAGTTCACCGCAAACTCAAAATTACAACCCAAACTTGGATCAGTTTCACAACCGGTTGAGGTCTTCACAATAATTTCAAATCATACCCCTAACGTGCAATTATAAATACTGGAAATGCTATTTAAAATTTACTTCGCTTAATAGAAAAAAAATATTTTAGTAATATTTTAAACCGACAATGCGATGTTGACTTCAATTTTATTTGAAAATGAATCCTCTAGATTAACTTACATAATATCTTTTAGTATCTGTGACTATAATTTGAACATATTTAACTTAACTACTATACTATAAATCATAAAAATTGTCATGTCTAATGAAACGAAAGAGAACAATCATAAACATTAATCATAGAAAAAAATCATTACTTTTTTTAATTTATCATACAGTATTCAGCTGTACCTGTTTTAGTAAGTGTTGCATGTAAGAAAATGTATGTAACAAATATGTAAGAATACAAGAATATTTTCTAGTACATTATTATATCTCCGTGTCTCGAGGCGCCTTATGTCCCGACTTAACTCTTAGTGGCCCTTACTTAAAAGGGGTGAACACACTTTAGCATAAGCGACTCTTGCTTAAAATATTAATGAACGAAAGCCCAAGTCTCTTCAACTACGCTCGAATTGAATGAAGTGAAAATGAAAGGCTGTTCTGAAGAAATCTCAAGAAGAATTTTTTTATCAAAACGTTTAAAGTTTTCTTTCATGTCACTCGTTTTACTTAACATGTGTAACATTTTTATAACAGGCGGACTAAAATTTTTATATAAACTAAACTAATATATATCTTATAAATTAATACTTTGGTTAAAAGATGTATCGAATTTAAAAAATCACTATAAATACCGTATGTCGTTGATGTCTTTTGTATTGCACAAAAGTACTAATGTAGAGCAATATTTTTTTGTACCCATAAATTGTACGTGGAGGTAAAAGAAAAACATGAAAGGCTACATTTACGTGTTGAAACCACTATCTCGCCCGCTTCTTACTAGCGCTTTATTTCAACCGATTTATTCATACAAGCACACGCTACTTTTATCTATAGATTATATACGTGAGTAATGTTCATACAAGGAGCACATACATATTCTGTATCTTACTAATTAAGATAGCAGTTCAAGCTGAGTACATTTGGCATTCATTTACATACTGTTAACAATATAAATAAAATGTGCCGTGTGTATTACAACATAAGGTAGATATTCAATTAGCATCGAACAGTATTGGTAGAGCGAATTGCTTTAAGGCAGTACAGATAGCGAGAATGTTCAGTTAAAGAGACTCAATTAAGGGCGAATTCGTTATCGTAATCAAAAGTACAGCCTTTGTCGGTGGAGTAACGGATGGTTGTGTTTAACTTTATTGTAATCATTACTATTCTGCTGAGAAATCTGCCACCCTGACTCCTAAGAAGCCTTAATGGTGGGAGTAATTGAAGTATTATTGCGTTCTTATGTTATTCATTAATGTATTTGGTTCGCAATAAAATATAGAAATAAGAGGCTCCAACTGAATATTTTTATCTAATGGTCGTTATGCTGAGTTATACGTACATATAAAATTACTTATAAACCATTTAGTAGCTAGTCCCTGGAAAGGTTTCTGTATTAATTGCTTTATTTTCCAAATATACTTTGTATTAGAAAATTAGGAAAGAAAACTTTGAAACAATAATTCACGTTTCATTAAAACAGACAGTGGGTTAAATTAGAGCAAATTCATTCGCTGCTATCCAAAGTTTAGAGTGATGTATGGCCTCCCCGAACCTCAGTACCAAATTAAACAAGACCTCCTCTCCTGTCTCAAACAATACAGGATTAAACGAGAGAGGGGTGTTTTAACGAGTTATAAAGGGTCTAATTTAAGTGGTCGGTCTGTGCCAGAGATAATGAATGATTGAACAAAGCGTTAAGTCTATTATCGTAGCGAGAACTTTATTAGAACGGTTAATGCGCAAGGTTATTTAGTGTGGAGCTTCGTTAGATAACGATACATTGAAAAATTATATGTTGTGGGATTTTTACTATTTGGTGTTTAGTTAGTAGCTCGCAAACAAACAGTCTTAAGAAAACATGTGATAGTTGCTAGCAGGTCAGCGGAAGACCGAGTGTTGCGGCACACCTTGGTTAAGACCAGAATGAAATAACAGACACTGATTCGGTGTTGTATTGGTTCAGTTTTACATCGTTATTACAAATAAAGTACAGTATATGTACTACGTAATACATAATAATGGTTATTATATGCATTATTGTCTTCAAAGATATGCCTTAAAACTCATTATAAAAACTTCCGTACCAAGACAATGTAACCTGTATTTTTAACGAGCAATTTAAATTATACTTAAAACAAACTTACACATTTCGAAATTAATTTAATTAGTTACTGACTACTGGAACACGTCTAAGTCAAGACGTTCAATGCTACCTTTAATGTATCGATATTTCATTGTAGCATCCCTACGTCACCGCGAATTTCAGTTAAGCCATCGTCTTCGTAATTAGATTAAGTGAGGTACAATTAAACTTCCCTTAAATAAGCCAAACGTAGCGGGATGGCAATTAGTAATTTGGAGCTTATTATTTTGTAAAGCCCGTTTATAGACGCTTAGATGGGTTCTGGAATTGGCTTTGAATTGAGTCATTTACCGAGCTAAATAAAATCTGATGTCATTTACCAATATGTTACTGTATTAGTTTCTTATTGGTTTGTCGAAATGAAACATTATTTCATTAAAAGTTACTGTTATTACAAAATTACAAGTTACTGAAGTATAAAAAAGAAATTAGTTCTTTTAAAAATACAGTTCAAATACGAGTAATATATTATAGAATCATTGCATCCGATCACCACCGATCACCTTTACCGATCCTATAAGTATACCTATCGAAAGCAGGAGAGTTACCGTTCACTACTTTACTGTATCTTACGTATACCGCTAGCTTGGAACCAGAATATGTGTTACCCAACGGTACATAACTCCAGTTTATCATGAGAGGCCACTTGGTGAGAGGTCACACGTGAGAAGTGAGAATTATCCGGAGCCTCCAGGATAGTGGCGGTGGAAGCAAAAACTTAACCCGTTTAATCTAAAACTCTGGGATGATGAAATGAACCGACAAAGAGCAGTATATCAAAAAAACGCTGAGGATTTCTGAGATTACAATAGCATAGACACAGGGTAACGGCGTGCTTTCAGAGCGGTCATGAGTGTGTATATGTGTTCTAAGTTGTTGTAGTACCTACTTACTGGAAGTTACCTCCTATCATCACAGAAAAACGTATTACACGATATCATTTCATTATTCTATCATCTAGTCCTTTAAAAACTATTTCAGATAAATAGTCTCATAAAACATAGTGACAACTCGTAGGCCATCAGATCGAAGCAACTGGGTACGAAATTTAGTTTGATGTAAATTTAATGCGTCACTGTATTCGATTTAGTACGACTGGCGGATCCAGTCACGCTGTATATACGCGACCTCTTAATTTCGCAGGCGGCGCGGTTGATTTTAACAAATTTATACCGGCTAATTAAGACCTGCTTTATTAATCACTCTGGCCACCAGCTGTTTATTTTATTACATTTTTAAGTAACTGACTCACCCTGTCTCGATTTTTTTTTCAAAAACATTCTGGGGACAGTTTCATAACGTAACAATCTGGTATCTGGGCGACAAAACTCTTTAGTTTTGGTTATTAAGAATTATAATATTTGTGAGCGTGATGATCAGTAGAATGGAAATATTTTACATCGCAATATAACAAACATGCATTTCGACCACTGCATAACCATTATATATCAATCATTGGAAGAACAATGGCGTAACTGTATTTTTTTAAAATTTTACAGCAAAACGATTTAAAGTGTTTTAATCTTTTAGCGTTATGTTTAAACTTAACGTCCCACTTGAAATACCTTTGATCAGTTGTAATTAAATCGTGGTTATACTAATACATGGTCTTTGTTTCTCCAAATGTAACTAAATTTTTTAGGTACATTTAAGTCAATTTTGGAAAAAATATATTTACGTTAATAAATTAAACACTTAAACACGTTTTTGTAATATAAATATATTAACACTTCTAGAAATCCAAAACTTCATCAATGACTTTTAACAATATATAAATTAAAGATATACACAAAGTTTACAGGCATGACTTAAAAGCAACGTAAACGTGTTATGTACCCAAAATCAGTACAGGTACGTTTTATTTAGTTGAGCTACTTAACCGAACGGTTACGTAACGCAAACCGACATCGAAACGAGGTGCAATAAAAATTAACGACTTTGCTACATTTATTCAAGACCTCAGCCGTCCCTCACCCTCCCTATCAATCGGAAGAAGGATTTTCTCTGTAATTCCTAAGGAGACAACGAACAAGCAACAATTATCCCATAGGTATACGAACTGACGTAAGTCGACTCATTTCACAAGCATACGCAAGCTGAAATAAGCTTTAACATCTAAAATACAAAAGGTACAATCGCATGTATAATTCAAAATCGCGGAAATAATTTGCCAAAGCCTATTGCAAATGAAATAAGACTTTATTTCATTGCGTATTGAATTTCTTTTGCAACAACAAACAGATCACCCTAATTCTGGAAGGTTTAATATTCACTTATACGGGGAAAAGCATTACGGAAAGAAAATGAAGAAGCAAGAGTAAATAAATAAGAGCACCCCCTATGTTTTCATTGTTAGGTAACATTACGTGTTACAACGTGGGATTCGAATTCGATTTGTTCGTCGTTGGAATTACGTATCGAGTGTTATTGGAATTGAATTAGTATCGACCTTTACAAGGTATAAATACTTCACAGAAACCACGATCGCCCGGTGCTTGAAACAATATAACGATCGTACTGTGTATTTCAAATATGTAGATACAAAATGATATTAAATTCCAATTTATATGAATGAACTTTGCAGATTATTGTACAGATATATTGTATATTTGTCATCAAAAGTCGTCTCCTCTTTGGAGGTGAAGATTAACGCCATAGGCTTCCAGTCTGACCAAGTGTAAATGGATAGTCCTCAGCCATACCTTAACGAGCATTTGCGATAATTCGGAGGCTACAAAATTTCTCTACATCATTTACTGAAATTGATCAAATGATGGAGTTTGAAAGGATTTTTATCCGAAACCACAGAGTAGGAATCCTGAAGTCTAATTCATTAGGGTATGCCTGCTAAGATACATATGAAAATGAATATATAAGTTGGTATAATACATAACAGCGGGAAAAGTATGCTTAGTAGAAATAAAGTACATAAAACTTCTTGACAGTTTAAAAACCATGCGAGGAAGATAAATTAATTATGCGTATTTTCCAAGAAATAGGTAACTACAAAGTATCTGAGACACATAAAGTCTCGAAATACGAAAGCGTTCGTCTAAACGCTCATAAAATAAACCTTAAGAACGCTTGTAAAAGTCACAAAAATATACTATAAAGTTGGTGGAACAATACATGTAAAAATGCTGCCGTCCGTCTTTCTACCGCGGTGAATAATTGATGGTCCAAACTGCCGAGTTGTGTTGCTCATACAATATTTATGTCCCCAGCTTCCCTTGTTACCGCCTGCTCGATGCGTACATAAGCATATACACCGCTAAGCGTTCGCTTGTTAGATTCAGTCTTCTTTTCGATTTAATTCATACATGTTCGCCGTTTGATATCTACAATTGTAATAGATCCTATAATAAAAATCATCATGCCATGTTTCTCACGATGTAAGTAGAAAGAAATGAATACTAACTATTTCTATGCTTATATTACGCTCGGGCATTAAAACTATACATATCCAATGCTTATACCAATGACCTTATACCTTATATGAAATTATTATTTATTTGAATCTCATGTTATTTAATGATTATCACTTGTTAAAATGCTAGAAAGAATATAATAAAAACTAAAAAATCAACCCGTAAATCTGGAATATCGCTGAAAGTCGTCGTGAAATTACTTTGTAAAATTATTACTCAATTATTAAAATTTTCAAACCTGTTGTTACTAATGTAATAATACTTGTAACATAAGCACGATTGACTTGAAGATGTTTCATCATACAATAAATCGTACCGATACAAATACTTTATCTTATTGTTAAAGCGAAACAAAAAATTTCATGTGAAAATAAAATCTAAAACGCTTTTATAACTTGTATAAAAGCTTGCTTGGTTATTTGAAATACAGAGGACATAATACGAGTACACATTCAATATGCACAATGCAGTAATGCTTATCATTTTTTTAACAAAGAGTCCGCATATCAATATAATATTGTAATTATCTAATAATATTTATTCCGGTAATGCAGGTAGCCTTCGCGCAACATTCTCGCCATACACAAATCAGAGCATTAAGCCCGGTGCACAGATAACACCAGCTCATTTGTCATAGATAAAAAGCATTTTCATTTGTGTCACTCTAATCTATATACGATGACATTTAGAATAATGAATAATGTCTAAATAAAAAATTTGTGCTCGATTTAATGTAACCGATTAATGAAGTTATGAGAACTAAGCTTCGTGGCACTCGTATGGTAATTTGTACTGTGATTAAGATTTAGTTACATAATAGGAAGTGATCAATTAGCGACTGTGATTTCTTCCCCATTGAAACGAATATAATAAGGTCATCATTACCTCATTTATCTTTCAAATGATGGACATGGATTTCCTTTTTGAATGAAAAAAATTAAGGCCAAAATCTGCCACGCTGCACAATTACCGATACACTTAAAACGTTATAGGGAACATTTTTGGTGACCATTGATATAAATAGATTTCTTCCTCCTAAAATTTCCACATTTAAAAGCCACTTCAAAAATTCTGTCAACTTCTTTAAAAATGTTCACGGAATGATCAACGAGAGTCTCGTTAGCCGACTTTTAATAATATACAACAAAACAAAAGCCGATAAGAAACCATTAACACGGCAGCTAATACAAAGAGACGTCGAATAAATCGAGCGAGACCAGATAGCTTTGTTTTTGTCACATCCTATTAGAACTGACCTTAATATTAATCTGTCTATAGCCAGATATGTTGGAGCAATAGCATAGACTTTAAAGAATGCATGATCTTAATTATATTCCTAACAATAGTAATTTAGAATGAATAGTGAACTTAAAATAATAACAATTAATGTTTCCGTATTAAATATATAAATTACTATCTTATGTTTAATTCCATCTAAAGTATACATAATTCGTTAGAAAATCACGATATGCAATTTCTTAAAGCTCATTAATTAAAGCTCGCATGAGCCGATACTGTTTCCATGTTTCTTTTATTTCTTACTCTAGTTTTTCTGCATCCTTCATTGTTGAATGGATTATAATGCTTACTGTGATAGATAGAAACATAAAACCAGATTGTTCTAACTTAGTCTTAATCACTAATATTTTCATAATCAAAAACCCTTTTTATTTTTCCACTATTGGATACCAAACTTTCTCACTGCCATAGTATATGTATGTATAAATACCTCTTACTTTGATCGATTTATCAAGTACTTCTCTATTAAAAGATAACTACAAAAATCCAAATCCTGCACACACACATTAATCACGCTTACTTATTCGTCATTACAGTACAATAAGATTAAAAGCATGAAAGCCGTATTTATTATTAACAGCATTCTTTGCAAGTACACTTTTGGGTGAATCAGAAAAACATTAAAAATGGTGTCATATCGACCCTTCTGTCGTTCCACTGTTGGAACATGGGTCTCCTCTCAGAATGAGAGGGTAAAGGTCATAGTCTGCCACGCTGGCCAGGTGCGGGTTGACAGACTTCACACATCTTAGAGAATTTTTTTTTCACTCAAGGTGTTCAGGTTTCCCGATGTTTTCCTTCACCGAATAGCAAGTGATATTTAAAACGCACATTTTTAAGCGGTGCGCGCCAGAGATTTGAACCTGGTCTCCCAAAGTGAGAGGTCGAATTTCAAACCATTAGGCTATCACTGCTTTTAGGTGTATTCACGTGTATTAGGTGTATTAGGTGTGTAACTTACACTATCTGTGTGCCCACAAAATTACATAGGTAAAAGTGTGTACCTTATCATGCGTTTTTCAGTTAATGATCACCAACACGAAAATCCTCACACCTGTATCGTTACTGCGGCAGATAACTATTAATCTTAAATTAAAATACCCTCGCACAAATATCGTTTTCGTTGTAATATAATCTTTGATAATAAACAACGTACCGTATTCTATCGGCCTGTACATCACCGCTATCTTTTGTATATGCACTTGCTTCACTGTTCGCGGTATTATCGTCTCTTGTATTATCTAGTATGTAAGACAACATTTCTACCTATGTTTATTCCCACTTATATACCTATTTCTACCTATGTACCTTATACATATTGGGAAGTCATTTTATTCGTCGTCATCAGGAACCCATCATATTGTTTCACTATTTGTGATATGTTTCCTTATAGAGTGAGACAAGCCACTGCCTAGTTTTGTTTGTGAAATAATTTTAATGTAAGTAATTTTGTGTGGTTAAAAATCCTATATTAATGTATACAATGCACATTAATACATTTATTGCCATCAAGCAAATTATTAAGTTTTAATATTAGTAAACCTCTACAAAGGTCCTCTACAAAGGACCCACCCGACAGAGTTTTTTCGATTCAGAACACGAAAACTGTGTATATCTATGCTGCTAAGAAGTATTATAAGAGATTAAATTAAATTTCAAGGAAGTAAGAGACAGATCAAATGATAAATAAAGTTTTAAACTAGTACGACTTCCATCAGTGACTATTCGTAGGCAGAAACTAAATTAAAACTTTGTAATTTCAAATTTGTTAATTGTACAAGTCTTTATGAGAATAACCCGTTACACCAGACACTTAACGCCCTGGTCAGAACGTCTGACTATAACTTTACCGAAGACGTTAAATACATTAGTCCAGACTGAATTAACGATATTCAGGCGAAAACTCATTCTAGTTCATTATGCGATCGTTAATTAGAAATTACAGTTAAGTAAAGGAAGCGGTAGAAATGAATCCGAGCGGCTCGTAGCTTATTATAGTTGCAGCTCGACCGTCGGCTGGGCAACACGCAGATTAGTAAGTTGTTTTTATTGTTACAATAAAAATCAGTGGCATGGCGCCGCGCGTATCGAGCACGCGTTATCAGTTCGAAAGACAAACAGCACTTGTCCATTAGAACGTAATCGCCGAGGATGCCACCAGTGTCGCTGCATTGTCTTGGGAATTCGGAATTTTGTACCCTGAGCCCTTTACTTCTTAATTAAAAAACACGCAACAGGTATTCATCTAATCCTGTTCCGTCGTTTTAAACGAACGGTGTCAGCATCGAATAATGTTGTCGGATGTTTAGTTCGCAGTGTCAATGAGTCAGTTTACTCAAAATTGTATCAGTACATTAAATATCCTCGAATTTTGAAGATATTTTCTTTAGTATATTTCAAATTATGTAAGAAATCAAATGATCAAGCTGCATATATAATTTACTAATAGCAAATGAATATTGCACTGATTCCACCACCAACATTCTACGCAAGGAATTAATAAATCATTTTTTTTGTAAATCACGTTATTACAATTTCTTTATATTGTTAACTCAATTTGTGTTAAGTTCTTTCTTAAGAAAGAAAGCTAAGAAACTTTAACTTCTTAACTGTTTTCCTAATGTAACATTATGTATTAACATAATGTGATAGATGTTCCAAAAGCATTAAAGGTCCTACGGCGCCAGCGTATCGAACGATATAATATCAATTTACAATACATTTAGTATAAGTCGAAGAACGTTTCCTTCCTAATTTCTAAAAGCTACCTTCATTAAGGAGGCCCTTCACGTTATAGGAAGTACGTATATTTTTTTTAATTTCACAACGTAACATTTTGAATATGAGGAATGGAATGTTTCTTAAACCACTACACTGCACTGAGTTGTCCTCATTGGTATTTTATAGTATTCTTATCACATTAATGCAACTCCTGTGAACAAATGCTTTTCTAAGCAGGTGTACTACAACCTAGGCACCTCACCGCTAGCTTACATTAAAGAAAAGAAATTATCTTTTTAATATTTCTTAGACGTAGCGCGGAAATCTTCAAGCAAGTAAATAGTTCCATCATACTTGACATTTAATGTAAAGGATACTAACCACTTTACCACAACATCACACCTTTTTTTACAAAGAACAGCTTAAATTTTGAATGCGTTTTCGATGACACATAAATATTGTATCTTGACACGAAATAGATATGTTTTAATTTGTTTCAGGCGCAAATTTTCTACGTTTTATATATTACCCTAGTATTTACATTTTTAACATAATTCCTTGCCTATAATCTCTTAAGAGGTAAGATTACAGTACACTGCCACGTTTCACCAATTACATTTACGTCCCACTATGAAATAGGGGGTGAACCTGTTCTCATACACCA
>DWEJ01000288.1:0-18215 GCA_018245835.1 Mysoria sejanus stolli | reverse complement strand
ATTTAAGTACTTTCAATGTTTAATTAACTTAATATAGTACTTAACTAATATAATAATAACTTTAATATCAAATACATGATCGGGGAATGAACGCATCTAAAATGTAAACTCCCCTGGTGCCAAGGCTGGATCCGTTCTTAAATGTGACCCCCACTTGGCGCCAAAGCTGGATCCGCTCTTACTGTGGCAATGCAAGTTTCAACAAGTTCATCTGAACCGCCCTTTCGGCGATAACCTCATACAAACAAACAGACAAAATTTGAAAATGGATTGCTTACATTTTTGTCCCGTTCATATAGTTTCATGTCCATGATGACCTATGTTGAAAACTTTACTAATACGTACGTTTAGACGATGTGCAATTGTTTTTCAGATACATCATACATAAACAATCTGTAGTATAAAACAAAGGATAATAGGAAGTCATTATCACAGCTCGCCAGGTAAAATTTAGTGCTGTTTAAATGAATAAATTACGAACAGTTCATATAAACATTGCGAATAAGTAACTCTTCTATTAAGAGTCAGCTACAAATAAATAAAAAATACATTCCATCGCGTTCATACAACTAATGATACAGTTTAGTGCGCATTTCATCCGACAGGTGGCGTTACGAGTTATGTGTTACGAGGGGCACTGCAGAAGTATTACATTGCGGAATTCCATTGCAAAAATTTGACACAGATTATAAAAAAAAACTTATTTATTCTGTGCTCGGAACGACAACGTGTCGATCTGATCAAGATTGACATCTCTGTGGAAGTTTTTTTTTATTCTGTAGCTATGCAAAAACTGGTGCAAGTGTATTCATATTATTGCAAGTTGTTGCAGACTGGCATGTAAAGCGACTGGTCGTTTATGTAATCAGTGAAACACTGGCCGAAAGTAAAAGAACGCCCATAGACAAAATGGTCACGGAAGTCGCACGCACGACCTTAATTGAAATTTTCTTTTTGGTTTCATATTAACTGTCGCTCGATTTAATCATGTTAGATGGACGATTATCTTTCAAAAATGTCGCGATTTGATTCGATTGTGTATTGCGAAATGCATTTTAATGATATTATTTAATGATTTTGTATTTGTTATAACGTATTATGACAATATTTTTTCTATATTATCCATTTTATAACATAGCATCACGCCTGTAATCCCGGAAGAGGTAGGCAGAGGAAAGTAGAACACTCCCACGTTTCACCAGTTATGTTTATATCCTACTATGGAATAGGTGGTGAGCCTATTGTCATACACTAGCATATATAACATATCCAGACTCCGAGCCACTACTAGAAAATTTAAATTAGAAAATTTTGTAGTGTTCGACCCGGGAATCGAACCCGGGACCTGCGATCGACCCGGGATCGACAGTTGCACTTGCAACCAACACGACCAACAGAGGCAGTCATTTTATAATGTGATGTTACGATTCTCTTATTATCATTAATCTATTTAATAATATTTTTGAAATATAACATACAAAATTGATGTAATTAACTACGAAACAATTATATATTGGTAATAGATGACGAATATAACGTTAATTATGGTAGATTCATCTGTTCATCAATAACTATAAAATACCAAAATACGGTACCAATTTCATAGAATCCAAAAAATCAATCTATAATAATTGCATAATAATAAAAAAATATATGCTAATGAGACATTTCCTCGCAATCGTAGAACAATGACGGATCTGATATTTTTAAACTTTTCAGGAGAGCACTTTGATGATTTGTTTTTACGCCAAATAAACAAACAAATCCGTCGGTGTTCAACTCTGTATCTCGGTTGCTTAATACAGAATTAGAAAAACGGTTTTGTTTCATAATAAAGTAAAGTAAATTAAGTATTTCAAGTAAAAATACGCCAAGAGAGATTTATCTGAAAAAAGCAAATCCGTCGTTGTTCTACGACTGCGACGATTTAAGCGTAAATTTATAAAAATGTTAAGTGGGAATAATGACAAATTAAATACCTAAGTATCTACTGCTTCGGTTTGATATCAGACTTACGACTTAAAGCTGGCTTTCAATATTTTCAACTCAAACAATGACATCGACGCATTGCACAGTTAGAGGAAGAATCTTGAATTTTTTATAAAAAACCAAGACTCATCTATCTTGACTGGTTAAGTCAGATAGTGGCTGCAGGGAGTCAGAAGTTATCGTGACCGGCGTGCGTGACTGAGAATTATGAACGTCGAAGCAGCAGATTCTACCACTACAAGAAATATCAACTAGAAAATCCTAGAAAATAGGGCAAAAAGTAAGTACATATATCCAATAGTACTTTACCCGGGAATAGAACCCAGGAGTACTCAATCGACTGTCGCGCTTTGCAACCATTCTTCCAACAAGATGGTCATTTTCTATCATCATGATCATCATCAGCCCACAGCTGCCCACTGCTGAACATAGGCCTCCCCTAAAGCGCGCCACGTTGCTCGGTCCTCCGCTTTTTACATTTTTTTTTACATTTTCTGTACTTAATGTAAATATAAAATTAAGGCGTGAAGGTACATTTTCTCATGGCTTAATCTTGCTAATATTCTCTATTCCTGACAGAATTTAGCTGGTCCACTGGTTCACTGGTACATTCTGACCACATACGAGTTCAACTCACTCGTAATTTACATATTGAGTTTTCATCCAGCCCTATTGACATTTTTCAGTATCCTGCCTTACTTATACGATGGTAGTGTACTTTTGGATCATAAAGGAACTACTCCTAAGGAACTGGCGTGATAATATATAACTTGTACTATGTGAATAACGTACGCCTCTATCACTCAATCAATGAATTCAACAGCTATAGGTCAATTATTTTCTCGTTGGCTCTTATAATTGTAGTTTTTGCGCGATTAATTCGTACATCGAGCGGCTGTTGAAACGAAACTCGCTTCAACAACGCGAGCGACGGAAGTGGGCCAAGAGAGAGGCGATCGCCGGGCGACTATGGAATCGAAAGAATCCGACTTGTTAAAGAAACATGTTCAAATAATTCGTATATAAACGTACATTATCACGCCGCTTTCACAAAGGAGTGAACAGAGAGTTAGGATTTAGAGTTAGTCCACCACTTTCAGCACCGCTTAAACTCTTTCACGTCGCATACATTCATATATACTAAGTAGGTAAAATAACTTTAACATGACAATTGACAATGGATTTTGACAAAATAAAGCCTGAATCCATTAACTGAGTTCTACATTCATTAAAGTGTTCATATATATTCGTCAGCTCAAGGCACTGCTAACCCATACAACTTTTAGAAGGAATTCAATTCAGCTAGCAACTGATTTTTTGTTGCGACATTTTTATCAAGCAACACAGTACAGAACGTTCGGTATGTTTTACTATTCCGCTGAGTTGAATACTGTAACGTTTTGATACGCTGTGATGACGCAAGGTGTATTCGTAAGCGATTGATGTCGTGACTGCACCGTACGGAGCAAAACAGGAATGGATGAGAACAACTATACCGCAATATTACTAGTACTTTACGAACATGATTTTTTTAACTTCATTACATCATAGTGACATTAATTGATTGCTTCGATGGTTGTATTGGTTGCAAGCGCGACCGCTGATCGGAAGATCCCCGATTCAAATCCCCGGGTCGCGAGCTATGTAATTTTTCTAATTAAGATTTTCTAGTAGTGGCTCGCAGTCTGGATATGAGCCGGGTGTATGGCAATAGACTCACCACCTATCCCATAGCGGGCAAATGTAACTGATGGAACGACGGAATCCTCCTACATCCCTCTGCCTACCTCTTTGGGGATTACAGGCGTTTGCCATTTTCCACTGACACCCATCGAAGAGTCCTCTACCTCACACATTACTTGACTATACAAATCGTTTAAACCACCGACCCTACCGACCAATAAGCGCAACAACGCTGAGCCGCCGAATGATTAAACATAACATTGTTCAAAGCGCTGCATTCGCGTGCAATAACACGGCATATTCATTGCACACATCGCCCCAGTTTCCCACAAGCAGCGTAAGGACACCTAAATGTTGCATTTGATCCCGCGGGACTCGCCGCGAATGGAGCGCAGATCATCTTACTTGCAAGTGGAGTTTTCTGAACGGACGCAAGATACAACGTCGTACACTAAGACTGGATGCAACTTTTATGATACTAAAACGTTTTATTAAGCTGTTATTCTTAAGCGTCAAGAATGAAATTTAATTATAATTTGGTTTATTATTCATTATTATAGCGTCACGTTATAGGGCTTACAGGGTAGGTAGAGCACAGAGAGCGGAATATCTTTAACTTTATCCTAGGGCGTTTCTCTTACGTTCATAGTTCATACACCCTTGTCTTAATATAAGTACCTATTAACTAAATGTTTGTAAAAATATCCTATTGACAAAATGGCAATTGTCATGTTACATCTATTTTATTAGTCTGCCCCGTTGTCCGAGTGGATTCAAGAGCTGCTACTGATCAAGAGGTCCTGGGTTCAAATCTTTGGATGCGTTCTATTAAGATTTTTCTAAACTAATTCTTTTAGTGAAAGTTTCTAATAGTGTTGTAGTAGATTCGTGGCTTGGATTTGTGTCCATCGCAATAGAGTCAACTATTTCATAATGAAACGTAAACGTGACTGATAAACGTGCGAGTGTACTACATTTATCTGCCTACCCCTTCGGGAAAACACAGCTGTGATTTTTTATCATGTACATTTGTCTTAAACTAATGTAAGTGGACGATAATGAGTCACGTAAGAACATGTGACGTATTCTTTACGCCGGTCGGCGATGTTGACCGAGTGTCCGGCGGCGAGCCACGAGACATGATGCTGGCGACGTACTGTGGGACGCTGTCATCTGACGCAGTGGGACAACTTTATTAGCCAGTCGCTGATAGTCGCGGTGTGAGTTAATAATAATGGTTTATTGCTTCAAATATCGTCGTCCAAAGATTTTTTTTATTATATAGAAGTAGCAGACGAGCATGCAGTCCACCTGCATGTAAGTAGCTACTGTCGCAAATAAACATTTGTAATCAACCTTAGATAAGATTAGATTCCTATCTCAGGTCGACTACAGATGCGCCTCTACCCCTGAGGACTAAGCTGGAATGTCTCGAAAAAGTATGTCTCCCTTACCACACCCTTAAAACCAGAACACAGTAGCGCTAACACTGCTGTTAAAAAGCAGAAATAGGTGTGGCGGTGGTGCCGCCGAAGTCCAACCACAGAGGGTTCTTCCACCTTATATCAATTTCATACTATTATAAATAAATTTTCTATAGCTAGTTACATACCTGCACGCTGTCTCAATGCAAGTTAATATATTTCAATCGTTTCAGAGAATATTATGAAGAACAATCTAACAAGCGGTTCTCCTTCCGACATAGACACTCCTTCATGGTTACAGTACAGATATTTAGTCTTAAAACGTACATTATTCTCTTTAGCTATTATGTTATATTAACAATATTTTGTAAAACTGTACACGCCGGGATTTGAACCCAGAATTGTCGCAGTAACAAACTGAATTCTAAGCCATTAGATTGTGACTACAGCAAGTGACATTTCAATAACGCCTTGAAGAGTCAGTAAGTCTATTTTCCTTAAACTGCGCACGAAATGTGTTCATGTAATCCGACGCTCATTGAACACGTCACATACTCTATCTGTGACGTCGGTAGAGCGCGGTTATGCAGTTGTTCCGAGAGTAGCGCAGGACCCACGCTCTATTACCACTATAGAATTTTAGTATCTATAGAGGTTCGTCTAAGTGCGTGGTTATTTGACATTTACTACGAATGTAATAAAATTTATAATGAACGAGCCGTTGTAAAATTAATATTTTACAATTTATTGTGATGCGAGGTCATTTATAATGTTGTCAACCTGCATGCCTGGATTATGCCTGGATTATGGGCAAAAAAGTTGCTTGAGTGTGTGCGTGCGTGCATGCGTTTGTAAGTTTGATTTCGACTCCCTGCAAGCACACATATACAAAACATATATCATACTTTGTGTTTATGTGTAAATAATACGTACTGACACCTTTTTTGAATTCCTTACCCGGGCTGACAAATTTTCGGCTGTCCGGTGATATAGAAAATTACTTATACCTAAGCGTAGTTCCCAGTCAAAGTCATCATCGGATCCACATGTACGCGCCGAGCGGTTTTTCACAGAAGCCGAGCGTGAGTAAGCGACAGCACGTTTGTGACGCAACGCGCAGATAACAAACCGGGATCGCCCCGTACATTGTTAACGATGGAATATTATATGTCACAATATATGCATGGACTTTAGTTAGATGTCCTTATTTCTCTTCTTTTATCGTTGACTGTCTCATTGGTTATGTGGTTGCAAGTGCGACTAGATCTAGAGGACACGGGTTCAAACCGCGGATCGGTTAAGATATTATAAGGTTTTCCTAACTACAATTCACAGTACTATAACATTGAGACTGGACGGAAGAATCCTGTAATTGTACATGAATGAACACAATAAAACAAATTAAATGTAACTCGCATACAATATATCTATATTTAGTTTTTCTCGTGACCGGCCATCAGGCAGCTTTGCGCGCTTGAGGTAAAATTTTAGAGCATAGATAACGACAGTTGTCCACGCGAAAGGACCTCAAGGTCCTGCAGGAAAGGCAATATGCTACACTTTTCAATTTGTCGCGTCAAATGATCCGGGTTCGATTACGCATTGCAATATAAAGTTGCAATAGCATTGCAGTAATAATAATAAAAAAATTTTGATAATGATCATAATACACTTATCTGATCCGAAAGTAGGCATCAAGAGGCTTGTGTTATGGTAATCACAGTACTGATAAGCATATATGTACATATAAACATGACATACATTTCTGCACCCATACACGAAGGAAGTACTTATGACTAAAATATTTATTTCGAATGGAAATGAAACCCGCAGGCACTGACGCGGCTGTTACTTTCACTAACCATTGGATAAACGAGCCAGCCTGATGTCAATGGATTTGAACATTTGTTTTAGGCGTGTGTGTTTTGTGTTTATTTCAAGTGTCTCTGTGACTCATAACACTGTCAATGTTAGTATGAAGCAGCAACCACCAAGTATTTTTTTCAATCCATTGTAGCAGAAGTAGTTTGCCTGCCTCGTGGGTCGCGTTGGTTGCAGGTGCGACTGCCCATCTTGAGGCCCCGGGTTCGATTCCCGGGTCAAACAGTACAAAGTTTTCTAATTTAGATCTTCCAGTAGTGGTTCGGAGTCAGGATATGTGCCCGATGCATGGTAACAGGCTCACCACCTATTCCATAGTGGGACGTAAACGTAACCAGTGAAACGTGGGAGTATTCTGCATTCCTCTGCCTACCTCTTCGGGGATTACAGGCGTGAAGGTACGTTTTTTTTTACGTTATTGGTAATGAACTATGAATATATATCTACAGCTGCACTCTCAAGAGAGTATTCATATTATGTAGTTTTAAACAACGTTAGCAATCTAATTAAGTAATACCGCACCTGGTCATCGAATCCTCGTAAATAACAATATTGACTGTTTCATACACGTGTGCCCTTTTAGTGTCAACGAGAGCCCGCTGCACGATGTCACAAACCTGATCACATTGAATAATAAATGAGGTAACATTTTACTGAAATATTTAATCCTAATGCTACATATATGGACTATTTTTTGTTAAAAACCTTTTTGTTACTAGTTGATTCCAAGCGCGACTGCCCATTGGGAGGTTGGGTTTAAATACCGGATCGCTTCGTATAAGTTAAATTTCAAGACAAATTCAATCATATTACTAAGTTCCTGACTTAGTTATTTGGCGTAGCCTTAGATTATTCGTCGTATCTCTTAATTTGTCTTGATTTCTCGAATAATCTTGTATTACTGAGATGAGTAAAGATAATTTGAAATTCAGAACCAAATTCAGAGGCAGAGCTAGTATCAATTTTATATAACAAAACACATCATTTGTATTAGGTTGTATGTAGTTTATACATCTACATAAATAAATAATATTGATGTGTCTGTTTGTAATATTAAAAAACTAATTGTACTAAATGCATATGTATGTATAAGTGCAATTATTTTTAAAATTTTTGTCTGTCTGTATGTCTGTTTCTATTCTGTATTCTGTTGTAGGTTAATCTCTGGAAAGGATTGACCGATTTTAATGGGACTTTCGCTGGCAAATAGCTAATGTAATAAGAAGTAACCTAGGCTAATTTCATTTTAGAATTTGTTTAACTCCATGTGGACGAAGTCGCGGGCATACCTATTATATACACACCTTTTCAACCGTCTGATTTCCGCAGTAAAAGTAAATATTACTCAACGCTTCTATGCATTTCAGATTAACATAATTATAACTTGTTCACGTATGATCGTATTTACGACACTCTTTCAAAGAATATATTATATGTAGAGGCGATGAAAGCTGTAATTTCGATCAACATGATTAACATCGTGGATGTAGCGTCAGTAACTTGAATTTGATCACGCTGTTATTCAAATTATCAAGCTCGTCTTCTATTCTATATTGCGAGGTAAACATGATTAATGAAACGTGGGTGTGGAATACACTCCTCTGTCTACCTCTTCGAATATTACAGGCGTGATTTTACGTTTTTAGATTGGATATCGATATCACAGATGATATTTTGTACATTCCTGCATATACTCATCAATCCCGTCGAATCGTGCGTACAGAAGTGTGTGAGATGTGGCTTAGCTAAAGGTTACATAGAAATGAAGTGCTGAAGGATAGAATCTAGATGCAATATGTATTACAAATGACTAAAATAACAAAGTAGTTTATTAATTACATGCCCACTGTCAACGTCAGGCGTATAACAGTGTTGTCAAGCAGTAGTGCAAAGGGAAGATATGCAGGACAGCACTCTTTGACATAAGATCCTCCTCAATAACGTTACAATTGGAAAATTTTATGAATTACTGTCGAATTTGGATCACTGCTAAACCACTAGTTTTAATAAATCACTAGTTTATAATATGCTGCGTATAATTTCAGGAGCTATATTTATTATTACCCTAATTAATCATAATTTAATAAAACAGGACCATAAATCTAATAGCACGTACAAATTAAAAGTATATTATCATGATCAACACTGTTATCATTTTATTCTCTCTAATTCTGTATAATAGAAAAATTATAAGGAATTATAATCACTGTATATAATACGCACTTAGGTCAAAATTATGTTGAGACGTTTTATCGTGTTTATGGCAGCGCGTGAAACCTTGTGTGGCGCGCAAAAAATGTGACATCTGCGAGCCGCGGGGTACCGGGGCGCGGTCCTCACACCCTGCTACGGAGAATACCTCTCCCTAAGTCCCTGCAACATAATAATAATCACACTTTTAAACCTTTAAGTAATCGCGCTTTGTATAATACGTGTGCTTGACTGGCTTCACCTAAGCGGTTATTTGTAAAATATTGAATGGGTTAGCGACTTGTTGAAATATTATTGACTTCTTAATTCCAATGCATGTCACTGACGTAAAATAGAACAGGTGTTTATGGTTGTGTAAAGATTTTACCTGATTTTTTATAGTGAATACTCTTAATTAATCATGTAATTTATTCATTAGTAATATCATTCATGTAGTATTTACCGATCGAGATTACAAAAGTGTGGAACTGCCTGCTGACGTCTATTTATCCGCATTCGTAGAACTTGGAATAAATTAACACAAGAGTTAATAGGCAAGACACTTGCCCAGGAATTTCCTGGGCAAGTGTGCTACATCTTAGGCTGCAACTAACTTTCTGTCAGGTGCGACAACAGTTAAACGCAAGCCTATTGGTAAATAAAAAAATAAATGAAATTCTTATATGGAATATATATGGTGTTCCTAGATCTTAATTAAATGTACATAAAAGTGTGTTTATTTTTAAACAAGTTTTTATTTAATATTTATTAGTAAATTTCCACGCTCATAACCGAGGTATTTGTTACAAAATTATATAAAACGGTATTAAAATTTGTATTAAAAACCATAATTATAATACATTCAAGTTTACTGTAAGTAAAATAAATGTATAAAGAGAGCAATGAATTTAGAAGCTTGTTAGATCTGCAAGCAAGTTGGTATTCGGATCCTTCTGCCTACCCCGTGAGACCAGGCGTGACGATATAATGTAAATACGAAAACAGAATTATTTTCACTGTGGCTCTAATAATAATACTATTAAATAACTGCACAGGATTGTATAATTTTGGTTCTTTTTCACCTTAACAAATATTGGAACATATGATTTCAGTTATAAACCTTGGACGAGGTAGTTGACCTCAGATTTTTGACTAATCGCAGAAGCGCTACGACTAATACTGGTGCTAAATTGGCGCGCCGTTTGACGCATCATTTGATCCAACATTTGGGCCATTATTTGACATTATCACTTCACAACTGTCAAAGCATTCTAAAACAATTTTTAACTTTACAGTATTTATTCCCTCGCAACTCGGTCGCGATCGAATATTGTGAACATTTTGCATTTTAAGCAACGCCGATCCGTTGGCCTTCGATAAATGATTGGTTACAAACTTCACCTGCATATCCGTACTTCAAAAACAAGTTAGGCAGCCGCTTCCGGTAGGTATCGTTACATTGTGTCGAAGGTCGCCTGTGTGACGATTTGATAATTTCCGCTAAGCATGTTCAATTGCGCAGAGCGGGCGGGAGAGAGAAGCGAGGTAGATCGTTTACCAATAGGACACAGAAAGGGCTGATAAAAAGAAACAACGCACGGCATTGGGTATCAACTATACACCCGCATAGGGGTTTCTACCCTCGGTAAAGTTCAGTTAAGGTCAGCTCGTGACTCCTACTTTCCCACGCACAATTCCATTCACAATCAATCTTAGTAATTTTTAGGTCTAATAATTTTTTTAATATTCAAGGCTATATGCCTTGGCCGTCTACGCGCAGCTGCGTAGGTAATGCGCGAAGCCATGCCCTGCAATCCCATACTGTGTGCCCAGCGTGGGGGTTATGGGCAAACAGGTGGAAGGCCTATGTACAGTGGTGGATTATAATAGGCCTAGGATATAGGATTAAAATAATTAAAATTAAAATAGGTGGATTAAAATGATGATTTAATTTTAATGAATTGATGTCGCATATGTTAAAATGAGATTACAAGTAAAACAGAAGGAGTCGCAAATAGAAGGACTGGAATATTAAATTCCTTCAACTTATGTATAGGAATTTAGATGTATTGATTGACCACTAATCTGCCTCCATCAATCAAGTTTAGAGCAGTAAGCAGAAAACACGTAAAGACGTCTGTACTTTCGGACACATAACCCACGTCTCTTCAAAGCAAGGCTTCCTGTAGTGATGAGTGCTCTATTTTAGGTTAGGTTAGGTAACTTTCCGTTAGGTAACGTCGTGGACAAACGCTAGACCATAGTATAATAAGAAAAAGATTAGTTTGCGCCAGAGCACGTTTAGTTTCAGCTCGATAGATCAGACGTTAGGACAAAGCTTGGTAGCAGTTAAGAGTGGTTTAAGCCCCGGGTTAGTATTCGTCATTATGATCGTCAAAGCGTTTATCGCTTCACATTTGGATATTGATCACCTTTCAAAATGAGGAGGGTTAAGGTCATACAGTCTACATTGTTCCTGTTCATATGAAAACATCTTTTTCGTCGAAAACCTATTCCGACTCTTACTTTGTTTGGACTTTTATAATTTTGGCTCATAACAAAAATTTTATAATCAGCCTTTACTTTTACATATTTTATGTGAACAAGATTTTCAAATATAACGACGTGTCACACTGAAATTGTATTGTGAGATAAGCTTATACACATTTTGTCACAATTTTGTCAAAGCATCTTATATACCCATTTGTAGTCCACTGCCTTATATCAATCTACGGACACACCTAACAAAACTGTTGCCATTTTGTGCAGCCTTCACTTGATGTATCGAATACACAGGTCTGTCCCCTGTCCTTGTGTCATCAACTTTACCTGCCAAAGTCGTCGTGAAGATTTATTTGCTAACTTCAAAACGTCGCAGAATTCATTGATATATGAATGTTAGTGGGTTTTCCTTATGTACGGTTATATTTATTTTGACTTCTGTGATTATAGCCAGCCAGTCACGTCGATGGTCTTCACAACTCCATTGTGGTAGATATTTCATACTCTTTTTTTATAAAATCATTACGTCCGGCCCCTGCGGTGCAGGCAGCGATCACCATATGTCATATATCTCTGGCCTTAGGGACTTGATCTGATTCTACATTCTTCATACGCTTCTGAACTATTTGGTCAAGACAGGTGGCACAAAAGTGATAAAGTTCGAATCATACAATTTCTTATCCCACAGTACAGTTAAATCGTTAGCGGCTCGCCTCCCACGTTCGCTAGACTGTTCATTCGTTTAGACCGAGAACAGTACCGATATCAAATATTTATTTGGTCGTGCAAATCGAATTTAAAATGCGTAGCTGTAGTAGTCGATTTTCTAAAGATTCCAAAAATTCTATATTTCTGTTTTATTGTACCTGTAGACAAATAATTCAAAAATAGAATGTCAGAAATATTTTTTAGTCTGTGATAATGTTTTACATTTTCGTAGTACTCATTTGTTGACTTTCTGACACAGTGGGAAATTTACTCTTGAATTAGAAATCTGCGCATAAAAGAGAATATGAGGCAGACATATTTATATATTTTAATGAGGGTTCAATCAGCACCCCTTCCACCCCATGTTATTACCCTTACAAATTAAAAAGTCACGTCTCTAATCCTTGAAGAGGTAGGCAGAGGAAGATAGTACTCTCTCAGGATTCACCAGTTACGTTTTACGTCCCGCTATAGGTGGAGAGCCTATTGCTATACACCGGGCATATCTCCAGACTCCGAACCACAGGTAGAAAATCTAAGCTAAATTAGAAAAAAACAATACTGCCCAACTGCAAAATTAGAAAAATTAGACTGCCAACTGCAAAATCACTGCCCAACTGCAAAATTAGAAACTGCCCAACTGCAAAATTAGAAAAAACTGCCCAACTGCAAATTAAAAAACTACCCAACTGCAAAATTAGAACAACTGCTAAATTAGAAAAAAACATTACTGCCCAGGACCACCCAGCAGTAGCGCTTGTAACCAATACGGCTAACGAGGTTGTCAAAACCCTTACAAAATAAATGCATATAAAACTGAACCACGAAATATATCTATAGAGTAAAAAGGTAATGTAACTCTAAGACGATTATATTACTATTGACTCATAAGACCAGTAAGGGTTGGATATATTTAACTGCAACCCTCTTTACGTCGCGAACCTCTCCTGACAAGTGAATGAAAAGGAGCTTGTAGGATGCTCAATAACTTTTTTTTTAACTTCACGCCTGTAATCTCCTATGAGGTAGGCAGAGGAATACAGAACAGTCCCACGTCTCACCGCATACGTTTGTACGTCCCACTATGGAATAGGTGGTGAGCCTATCGGCGTGCATCGGGCACATATCCAGACTCCAAACCACTACTAGAACTTTAATTTAATTTAGATTTTCTAGAAATTTTTCTAAATTTCCTAGACAACGAGGCAATGCTCAATAAAATTACCACAAATGTACTTCCAAATTCACTTACAGATAAGGTATTTACTTCAATTCTGTTAGGTATAATTTCTATGTGTAAAGCATTATTTCAGACTTGCATAGGTTTGGCTTTTCAGGGCAAGCCATTTAATCTCCGATATATCCAAGGTCCTTCTGTATGAGCTGCGGTCGAATGAGAATCCTTTTCGTTTCAATATTTTATTGTTCCACTATGTGCATCTCAGAATGAGAGTCGGGTGTGGCACGCTGGCCAAGAGACAGACAAGCTTCACGTGCCTTAACAAATGTTTTTGCTTTTTTGGGTAAATCTTAGGTGCAGGTTTCCTCACCGTTTATTTTACCGCTTTTGCAAGCGAAATTTAATCTTAAAATGCTTTTTTCATAAAGACGTGCGTGACAGGACTTAAATTCAGGACCTCAAGAATACGGGACTTAAGCTTAGACTCGGCTTTCACTGCTCATTGATGGAAATATTGACTTGTGGCCATTTGCATAACTTCACGCCTGTACTTCTCGAAGAGGTAAGCAGAGACATGTAGTACATTCCCACGTTTAACCGGTTACGTTTACGTCCCACTATGGAATAGCTGGTGAGTCTATTACCATACATAAATCCAAAATGCATGCCACTAATAAAAAACTGATTAAAAAATCTGATAGTGCCCAACCCGGGAATTGAACCCAAAACCTCCCGATCGGCAGTCGCGCTTGCAACCAACACGTCTAACAAGGCAGTCAATTGTATAATGTTTGAAATAGATTTTGCTTCTGATTTATGCATGATATTGGAATTTTAATATTATTTATTCTTTACTCTATCCATTTCCAAGCATTTAGGCGGGAATTAAATGACCGACTGAACCAACTCAGACAATAGATTCCATGCTCGCGCTGAGTCATTTTTCTCATTTATTATTTTGTAACGCTGATTACTAAGCTCACTACATTAGCAGCTTATTTCATTGTCAACATATGTAATATGTAGCAATGCAGGGAAAACGATCTGTATAGAATGTAATATGTATTCATATGTACTTGTGTAGTTTGTCAACCGACTGGTAACTCTGCCCGGATCAGGATCTCCCTGGTGTGAGAACAGACGAATATGGAATGGACAGCTGTGTATTAATTTACTATAGCTGAAGGTATTTCTGTGTAAGGTAGTTGGTAAATAAAAGGTTGGATTATTTTTAATTTAATATTTATTTTATAATCTCTTAGCTTAAGACAGGAAACATTTATAAAATACCAGCTAATCACAATAATAAAATTATGATAACATTCTTGAAACACCATGTAACTTTCTTATTTAACAATATAACCAACCGGGCCTCTAACTAGTCAAAGTTAAGCTCGGACCACACGAGACCGGCATAGGAAACCATTAGAATTATATGGTTTCCGTGCTCAATAGTCTCCTTAATGTGGCCCATGCTTTATTTCCTTCAGACACTAGAACGTCTTAATCTCAAAAATATATTCGAATATATAGAAATTCTTGGGCGATTTAAATTAATTACTGCAGTTGTAAAATTTAGTATTATGATATTCAAATATAACCAGTATAAAACATTAACCAAGTAAGACGTATGACGATGCGACCACAAAAAAGCGAACGTCATAGCGTCACAATTATAACAAAATTTTTTTTTCCTAGCATAGCGTCATCTGAAGACGAACTGTGCAATTCTCTCGGTGGCTTGACATAATTATAATAGATACCAGAGAGTAGGATTTTCCGATGTGTTATTGAATACTACCATGTATAAAGTAATATATTCCGGCTGTTTAACAGCGGTGCCAGTACTGTCTTGTTTTCTCGCCGTGTTGTGATGGAACGCCCTGGAACATGAGACGTTCCCCGTACGCTCCGACTGCACGTAGCTAACTTGCGTTTACTATTTTTTTTTATTTTAATGATAAATCTGTGTGAAAATACCTACTAATTTTAGTAGAAATTATTGAAATAACTATTTTATATATCGCCTTTACGGCAATGAACAGATTATGAAAAAAACTGATACAAGATTATCATACTAAATTATATTGCTACTTCTAGTAAAATGTGACCACACCACGTTTTTAGTTTCTAGCTATTTTTGCAGATTACACAAATTCTGTAAGCTTTGGAATCGAATTAATTCTTTTTCTAATAAATGTAATCAATAATATTAAATTTAGGTCAGTGTGACTTCATTTGTAGTGACCACTAAAGTTGAAGTGTAATTGAAATTGTTTATGATTTACTGGTTCATTCTGGTAATGACTCATGTTTAATATTCTGTAAGATATTAAATATATCATTTAAATTATTTTGCTTAACTCCTTCAGTAGTTCGCAATATGATTGCCCCAATAAGAGCGGTGATGATATAATATGATAAGGATAATGATAAATGATAAGATATTAGTTAAATTTGCATGTTTAATAATAAAATCATTTCAAATATTTGACGACTCCATCTTTCGGATACATTCACATATTCTTATTGTGAGATAAATCGTACATTCGATAACTGTGCATTTTAATTACATTATTATATACAACTTTTGGTTTAATTTCAAAGCTTACACAATAGTGCTTTACAGTCATAAACAAATAAAGGGCCAAACATTCAATAAATACCAATAATTATGAGGTATATTTCCCATATAACATTTCTGAATCACTCAATATTGCGATTGTTTCTTTGTGTAAAAATATCTACCGCGATCACGCGTTCATCGCGTGACTCCGTCCGCAGACCTATACATTGCGAGTCGCGCAACATTATAAATCTACACAACATTTATAAACCGCAATGTATAACTAACATAATCAACAATTCCATAATGTCCATTTTGGTATGCAGAGTCAGTATCGAATTATTCGATTATGGCCGTCTCGCTCGTCAGAAATAACGTTTCTTTTATGAGTGGTAAGCGAGAGAGAGACAGCTGTATAAGTAGAGTGCTTTTTTATTTTCACAACTTCATCAGTTAGGATCCATCCCGAGCGACCGAACCGAGAGCATCACTTTAAGTAATGTTTGCCTTACTGCAACATGTCTACACAGTAAAACAGTTAAATTGACTTTTAAAACTATGTCTTATAATAACGCATCTCAGTCCAGACCATGGGGTTAGATCCTTGCAACATATCATTCACAAGTACCTATTAAAATATTCGATACATTTGACTAAAAATAGAGGCTCGGTATATTTTCTTCATTAAATCTCACATCGCGCAAGTGCGAGTCATTCAGTTCAAAGAGCCACGTTACGAACGATTAGTTAGTAGAAACAAATGATAAACTCTACAAATCTCACAATGAGTACATTCAATGATTAAGGACCGAAATGAAACATTCCAAATGCAGCTAGAGCGCCCAACAGGGCACATCGTGGCCTACGACTCCAATAGGAGGCGGTCCTGAGCACGCAAAAATACTATCTCTATGGTAAGTATTAAGGTTCTATATAAATTGAACTAGTTATACAATATTATAAATAGATCGTTTCTCGATAATTAGTTATATTCGCGAAATTAAAATCCGATAAACTCTCTAGCGGTGACGCGAACCACTTTACATAGTTACAAATTTGTTTCTGGATTTTTAAACGTGGCTCCCAGAAATGAGTACAATAAAACAAACTACTTGTAGAATTATAATAATGTGCGTTTACATCCGTATGTTGAATACTTCGGGTCTTGGTACCGATTAACAACTAATGAACAAGATTTGATAGAACTTGGCGTTATTCGGGAAGATGAACTGCGCGCGGGACCGTTCACGCATCTATCCGTCCCTCTCCGGCACATGGGTGTCTCCACATTAGTGAAAAGGATACATTTTAAGTTAGTAACGTGCCCCTAAGTTTAATTTTCCGAACAAAGCAGTATTAGTGCACTCTTGTACATATATCAACCCTCGCGGGCTGCAGCTGAGTGATAGAAGCACTTAATTTTAAAATACATACATAATCCTTAACAACATACAAACTCCATACAAAAAAAATTGAACCTACATACATACATTTCACGTTACAGTGACAAAACATCTAAACTCACTACCGTCGGGTAAACGCGACTTCAAAAACCGGATAATCCGTATAAAATGGCCGATTTAGAAAAGGAATCAATTTCTTCAAGCGCTTCTTTATACATAGCTCAATGTCCAAAAAGTCGGATGGGGAAACTAGCACAAACACGACATACAGGCTAGGCTAATATCACAGGAGTGCTGGGAACGGTGCGCAACCCCACCCCGGGCCCCCCCGCGCCACCCCGCGCCACCCCGCGCCACCCCGCGCCGTGCCACGCCACCAGGTACGTATTTACTATTCAGAGGGGCGGAACGGGCTACTACTACCAATATATTTTGCGACAATTAAGACGTTAATAGAAAAATAAATTATATCCTCGCATAACAAAACGCGTCCGATCACGAACCAGTTGCACGATAATAGTTTGCAGTTTTGAACTTGTACCGTTCGCTTACAATGAACTAACAACGATGTATCGCATACACACGTCCGCCTTTCGATATTCTAAGATAAGTACATAATCTCAGTTGAACCGATACATCGCAATGGTAACAAAACATAAATGGTGATATAAGGTAACACGGTTTAAACA